>JAODAL010004045.1:155000-163081 GCA_025379985.1 Phyllomedusa bahiana | reverse complement strand
AAAACAACAACATGCTGCATTTAATTCCCTGACTTCTCTGATTAAGCTGCCATTTGGAGGTTTGTTTTCTTCTCCTTCATTCTCAGTATTTTCTGGTATTTATAACTTCACAGATTCTGTCCTGTTTCCCAGAGTCGGTTTCATGGGATATGCATCATAAAATAAATCTTGCAGGCCAACACAACACAGTTTGGAATGCAACTTTTGGCGACATTGAACAAACAGATAAAAAATGATTCTTTGGTTTTGGGCAAATTAAACAATTTTATATTGGTGATGTTTTGAAAAGTGTAATCGCTTCAAGGAATAGTTTTGTAGAGAGCAACACAAGAGTTATTGAAGGACAAAATTATTAAAACATAAGAAATAATGTTTTCCCGTAATCAGATAATAGAAAATAGTTCGGCGCCAGACATTTCAAGAAAAAAACTGCAGTGAACTTTCTCTTCATTTTGTAATACCCCTAAAAAATAAATTACTAATGTACGTACCCGAAACTTACTCAACCTACAACTCACCCCATGCTTCTCATTTCCTGAGAGTCAATGTAAAGCTTTTATCATTATGGTGCTTTCAGATCCAAAATTCTGCATGTAACCCCTTAAGAACCAGTCATGTTTCGGTCTTAAGGGCAGACATTTGTTTTTTTTAGCACTTTTCATTGTTGCATTGTAAAAGATGGTGGTGATCATGCACCTTCCTTTTAATATTGTGTGTTTAGAATATAGCGATGCATCAGGGGCGTAACTAGAGAAGCCAGGGCCCCAAAGCCCATCCAAAAGCAAACTTTTGGATGCCCCCCCCTCCCTGACCACGACCATGTACCAGGACATGCTGTTAGATAATGTAGATAATACAAGGGGCAAATACCTCACCATACATCTCACCATCATACTGCTACCAATCAAATCCCACTATACTAAGACCAGCATTACCAATAACGCTATTACATAAGGACCTGATTATACCACCAGAACATGACCACAAATTACCACCAAATAGTGACTGAATAATACCCTACACTATTACTGATCAGTCACAAAGACCAATACTGTCTAATAATAATAATAATAATAATATATAATAATATAGTGACCATATAGTGGTAGACACCATTGTACACAGGCTCTGCAGACTGTATATAACCACCATACAGTGACCATATAGTAGTAGACACCAGTGTACACAGGCTCTGCAGACTGTATATTACCTCCATACAGTGACCATATAGTGGTAGACAGCAGTGTACACAGGCTCTGCAGACTGTATGTAACCACCATACAGTGACCATATAAATGGTAGACACCAATGTACACAGGCTCTGCAGACTGTATATTACCTCCATACAGTAAGCATATAGTGGTAGACACCAGTGTACACAGGCTCTGTAGACTGTATATAACCACCATACAGTGACCATATAGTGGTAGACACCAGTGTACACAGCCTGTGCAGACATGTAAGTGATTACAGTGTAGTTACATCTTGTGACTCAGAGGTGATGTTTCACTGATGAGTCGATGACTTTCCCCTTTGTTCTGCATCCGGTCCAGTCCGCCATCATGATGACATCTCCTGACCACTTGTCCCTGCAGATTTAGACACAAATATCTTAGAATCCTGACTTTTCCAGCACCTGTCCCCCTGGCTATATGGGGTCCATTTAGGCAGGCAGGGTTTAGGTAGGATATATGGGGCCCCAAATAGGCAAGGTTTAGGTAGCCAATACAGTGCCCATATAGGCAGGCAGGGTTTAGGTAGCTATAGGGAGCCATACAGGTAGACAGGGGTTAGGTGGGCTATAGGGGCCATATAGGTAGGGTTTAGGTAGCTAAAGGGGCCCCATATAAGTAGACAGGCAGGCTTCGGGGGGCTATATAGGTAGGCAAGCTTTAGGGGGCTATAGGCGCTATATAGGCAGACATGCTTCACGGTAGCTATAAGGGCTATTCAGGCAGACAGACTTAGAGCTATAATAGGCAACCATTTAGGGGGCTATTTTAGGCAGGCTGGGGGTATAAAGGCAGGCTTGAGGGGGCTATGCAGGCAGGCTTGGGCTTATATAGGCAGGCTTGTGGGGGTATACAGACAGGCTTGTGGTGTAAACAGGCAGGCTTGTGGGGGATACGGCAGGCTTAGGGGGGTATATGGCAGGCTTAGGGGGGTATACGGCAGGCATATGGGGGATACCGCAGGCATATGGTGTGTATAGGCAGGCATAAGGGGGTATACAGGCAGGCATATGGGGGTATACAGTTAGGCATATGGGGGTGTATAGGCAGGCATATGGGGGTATACGGCAGGCATATGGGGGTATAGGCAGGCATATGGGGGTGTATAGGCAGGCATAGGGGGGTGTATAGGCAGGCATAGGGGGTGTATAGGCAGGCATATGGGGGTATACAGGCAGGCATAGGGGGTATAGGCAGGCATATGGGGTATATAGGCAGGCATATGGGGTATACAGGCAGGCATATGGGGTATACAGGCAGGCATATGGGGGTGTATAGGTAGGCATATGGGGGTGTATAGGCAGGCATATGGAGGTATATAGTTAGGCATATTGGTGTGTATAGGCAGGCATATGGGGGTGTGTATACGCAGGCATATGGGGGTATGCAGGCAGGCATATAGGGGGCTGTATAGGCAGGCATATGGGTGTGTATAGGCAGGCATATGGGGGTATACGGCAGGCATATGGGGGCTGTAAAGGCAGGCATATGGGGGCTGTATAGGCAGGCATATAGGGGTATACAGGCAGGGCTATGGGGGTGTATAGGCAGGCATATGGGGGTATACAGGCAGGCATATGGGGGTATACAGGCAGGCATATGGGGGGTATAGGCAGGCATATGGGGGTATACAGGCAGCCATATGGGGGTATACAGGCAGGCATATGGGGGCTGTATAGGCAGGCAAAATAAGAAATCCACGCTCCCCCGATGCGCCGCCGCGCTGCAGTTTCTCTGCAGCCTCTGTGCTCAGCACAGGCGGCGCGGTGATGTGACGTCACCACGCGCCCACGTGACCACAGAGCGCCGGCAGGGGAAGTAGCAGGGCGGAGCGAGTGTCGCTCCGCTCTGCTACCTCTGGGCAGCGCTGCCTCTGAACGGAGGGAGTATGTGTTGGGCCCCGCAGCTCCCCGTCCGCCGCAGTGAACTGTTAAGTTCACTGTCGGCGGGCCCAGGAGCGGCATTACGGGGGTAGCGGATGCGGTAGCAGCTGCCCTGGGTAGCGGGCCCCCCTGAGCGCACGGGCCCCGGAGCAACTGCTACCCCTGCTACCCCGGTAGTTACGCCCCTGCGATGCATAAATATTGTTTTTCACAAAAAAAACACTTTTTTTTTTTAAAGCGCTTCAACAGAAAAAAAAAACTATATAAACTGGGAATCACCACAATCATCTCGCCCCAGGGAGTAAAACTAACCTGTCACATAGACTGCACGGTGAGCTCTGTTAAAAAACGTAAAAAACACTTCTAGGGTTTCAGTATTTTCTTCACCCTCAGATTTTAAAACCAATCAAAAAGCTTTGTCCTTCCAAAAATGAGTTATAATATTAAAACCTTCCTCCTAATATTATGTGTATCCCCCTCATGCCACCAAAACAGCTCTAACCTGATGAGATATGGACTTCACTAGAAATCAATGCAATGGTCCAGCGGGTCAGTTCGTACTGTAACCGATAACAGGGTCAGTCTGTACTGTTACGGATAACGTTGTCAGTCCATACCGTAATGATCCAAGGGGTCAGTGAGTACTGACATGGTGGACTTGGGTTATTTGTGGTTCCTCTGGGCCGAAGATGGTATAGCAGACCATGCCAGGAGTTTAAGAGGCCCCCAGTCTTCACTAGAGCCCGCCGTAAGGCCCAATGGGCTTGGCTGTGGGGGAACCCCCAGGACGCTACCCCTGATGGCTATTCGTGGTGGCAGCTGAAGTGCTGGACGTAGGGACACCTGGTACAGACAGAGGTGATCAGTCACAGAAGGTATAGAAGTAGACAGGTAGCAGAGTCCCAGACAGGTAATAAACAGGTACAATGGCAGGATAACAGCAGAAATGATAACAGACTGGTGCAACGGCAGGTAAATGGCAGTAGAATACACAGGTTACTCAGGGATTAACTCAGGCACAGCAACAGCACAGCACACAGGGGTCTAGACCACTGAAGCACATCAACAAACTGATGCTGGAGCAGACGCAGGAAGTTCCTTATATCCCAGGATGCCGCAGGAATTGTACAGGTAATTAGCATACTGGCAGCGCATGCATGCACAGGATGTCACAGGATGAGTGAGAGCGAAGATGGGTGAGTTAAACCTGCCGGTGGACGCTGCTACGGGGGCCGGTGAGATCACTACAACTGAGGTAACTGCAGGAGACACAGACAGACCCGGCCATGCCCGAAGCCCAGAGCGGGAACCCTGGGATGAACCGGAACCACAACAGGGAAAGGAGTCAGGACACCAACGGTGGCACAGGCACACTGCAGTCCCAGGCGGGAGTCCTGTTGTATCTGGCACCAAGATATTGTCAGCAGAACCTTTAATTCCTAAAAGTTGTGAGGTGCAGACTCCATGGATCAGACTTGTTTTTCCAGCACATTACACAGATGTTCGATCTTAACCAATCAAAATGTGTTGAATTTGATATTTAACCCCTTCCTGGACACACTGGTATGTCCTGCAGATCGTGCAGGCTGATAAGTGAGCCACGCACGATCACGACATGGGACCAGCGGTATGTAACAGCGGGTCTCATGTCACATTACCATAAGCCGGAGTGAGCTCCGGTCGTGGGTGATTAATCCTTAGCTGTCGCAATCTATCACGATCGCCGCAGCTAAGGCACAGACATAAGAAGTGAGCTTCTTCTGCCTGCTATCAGTCCAGCCGCGGCATCCGGGCTGTCTGTGATGTCACCATGTCATAGAGACCATTATAGAGCAGCTCTGCTCTGTACTGATGTCTGTTGTATCAGTGATCTGAGGAGCACTGATACAAATCCCCATGGGAAAAGTTACAAAAGTTACAAAAGTAAAAAAAAGAAGAACACAAAAAATGAAATAAAAACACGTACACCGCCCTCTATAAATAAATAATAAGTGACCATAGTTGGTATTGCCACATCTGTAATGACTTAACGTATAAATATGTCATGTTAATTAACCCACACGGTGAACAGCGTAAATAAAAAAAACCAAAAAAACAGTCACAGAATTGCGATTTTTGTTCATCCTGCAGGACATGAAAGGGAATAAAAAGCGAACAAAAACTTAGTTATGGCTGTCAGAAGACAGCGATGCACAAATATTGTTTTGCACAATAAAAACACTTTTTATTTTAAAGCCCTTCAACAGAAAAAAACTATATAAATTGGGAATCACCACAAACATTTCGCCCCAGGGAGCAAAACTAACTTGTCACGTAGACTGCACAGTGAGACCTGTTAAAGACATACTTAAAAAAACACTTCTAGGATTTTAAAACCAATCAAAAAGCTTTGTCCTTCCATAAATGAGTCATAATATTAAAACCTTCCTCCTACTATTATGTATATCCCCCTCATACCACCAAAACAGCTCTAACCTGATGAGATATGGACTTCACTAGAAATCTATGTAACGGTCCAGCAGGTCAGTTCGTACTGTAACTGATAACGGGGTCAGTTTGTACTGTTACGGATAACTTGTCAATCCATACTGTAATGATCCAAGGGGTCAGTGGGTACTAACATGGTGGACATGGGGGATGGTGGATCCTCTGGGCCGAAGATATATTATTGTGGTTTGGTTAGGATTGAGTTTATATTGTCATGCACTTTTGAGTTGCTGTGATAGTAAAGCGTAGTATTCTATGCTTTCCTATGCAGAACAACACAATAAAAAATATATTTTATTTTTATACAGTTGGAGTCAGAGTCTGAAGAATGGCATTGTGTGGTTGATTGGTGTATGTATGTTCAAAAGTTGGGGTCACTTGGAAATTTCCTTATTTTTTAAAGAAAAGCACAATTTTTTTTCAATGAAGCTAACAATAAATGAATCAGAAATACACTAGATACATTGATAATGTGGTAAATGACAATTCTAGCTGCAAACGTCTTGTTGTTAATGCAATATCTACATAGGTGTATAGAGGCCCATTTCCAACAACCATCACTCCAGTGTTCTAATAGTACATTGTGTTTGCTGACTGTGTAAGAAGGCTATTGGATATTTTGAACACCCTTGAAAACGCTTGTGCAAGTATGTTAGCACAGCTGAAAGTAGTTTTGATGATTAGAGAAGCTATAAAACTGACCTTCCTTTGAGCTAGTTGAGAATCTGAAGCATTACATTTATTTGTTCGATTAAACTCGCAAAATGGCCAGAAAAAGGGAACTTGTGAAACTCGACAGTCTATTCTTGTGCTGAGAGATGAAGGCTATTCCATGCGAGAAATTGCCAAGAAACTGAAGATTTCCTACACGGTGTGTACTACTTCCTTCAGAGGAGAGCACAAACAGGTTCTAACCAGCAGAGCTGTGGAGTCGGAGTCGGTGCCTATTTTGCAGCAGTCGGAGTCGTCATAAAATGGACAAACTCCAAAAATATATAATAAGTTGGTCCAGTTAGTTCGATGCAATGCAAAGAGCAAGAGAAAGTGGGTCTGGCCAGTGCTACTGCTCCCATATCTTGCCTTATCACATGAGGAGTGTAATTGATGACATGGAGCAGGCAAAGCACTGCCCCAGGGGAAAAGATTCTGCTCCCATGGAAAACAGATTTCAGAAAATTTTTTCACCTGCTTTCAAAATAGTAGAAGAGTTCAACCATTCATCAAAACTGACTGTGGCTGAGGCAATTCCATTATACCCTGACATTGTTAGAGATGTTGCCCCTGTGGTCACCTCTTTTCCCCCAACCCAAGTTAGTGTAAAGAGGCCGTTCTCTAGCCTGGAAATAATGAGATTAGATGTTAGGTCATCTATCCAGGATCTGATGGAGGCAATACTATTTCTCAGAGCAAATTCAGAGACTCCACAAATGTTCCTGCTGTGTTTTGTATATTTACAATTTTTTTGTGTTGTAACATCATATCCAATAAATACATTGACAAGAAAAATGGTATCAATGTTTTGAACATTTGACTTTCAGGCTCCATAGCTCACTTTTCACTACAGCTTTGTACATGAGGCTACTGTAATTTTATATACAGTCCTCTTACCTACCTTATACATAAATTTGACTTGCAAGTTTTTAGCATCTGCTTAGTTCTGCAGATTCTTTACTGTAACTGCACTGTTTGCTCCTTAAATTCAAAATGTTAATTTTTATTATTTTGTTAGTGTTTGGGAAATCCACCTTTGGTTTTCAGCACTGCCTGAATCCGTTTTGGCTCTGGATCATATTCAAGCATATCTTGACCAAAATCTGATCCCAGGTCTCTTCTAGACATTCCCAATGTTGGTGCAGATTGGACTTGGATACAAATACAGTTTTTTTTTCAACTCTTCCCGCAAGTGTATTGCTTGTCAGTGTCTGTTCTACCTAAATAGCTTGATTATTGTATAATAAGGTGATAAACAGCCTGATGTTACCATTTTACTACAGTAAAGTTATCACTTAAACATGCGCCATGTATGAGGGAGTCAGGAGTCGGGGCTTTGGCTTGCCGTCTCCACAGCCCTGCTAACCAGAGTAGAAAGAGAAGTGGGAGGCCCCGCTGCACAACTGAGTAACAAGACAAGTACATTAGAGTCTCTAGTTTGAGAAATCGACACCTCACAGGTCCTCAACTGGCAGCTTCATTAAAATAAATAGTGCCCGCAAAACGCCAGTGTCAACGTCTACAGTGAAGAGGCGACTCTGGAATGCTGACCTTCAGGGCAGAGTGGCAAAGAAAAAGCCATATCTGAGACTGGCTACTAAAAGGAAAAGATTAATATGGGCTAAAGAACACAGACATTGGACAGAGAAAGATTGGAAAAAGTGTTATGGACGAATTGAAGTTTGAGGTGTTTGGATCACACAGAAGAACAAGTGTGAGACGCAGAACAACTGAAAAGATGCTGGAAGAGTGCCTGACGCCATCTGTC
>JAODAL010004045.1:0-150000 GCA_025379985.1 Phyllomedusa bahiana | reverse complement strand
ACGAGTTCAAACGTGCAGTTAATACAGGTAATGAATGCACCGTCGGAGGGCTTCTTAAAGAAAATCGAACAGGTCTATGAGAGACAGACTTCTTGCTGGTTGGAAGGTGAACAAAGACTTACTTCTTGCAATAAAATGCAAACTAATTATTTTAAATCATACGATGTGATTTTCTGGATTTTTTTAGGTTCTGTCTCTCACAGTTGAAGTGTACCTATGATAAAATAAAAAAATAAAACAACAGACCTCTCCATTTTTTGTCAGTGGGAAAAACTTGTAAAATCACTAGTGTATCAAATACTTATTTTCCCCCACTGAATATATAAGAGTTAGGGATATTTGGCTTTTGGTTGTAATTTCAGGATGAACAAAAAAATGCCTTTTTAAATGCACTAAATTAGACCATTGTTTTACTTTAGAATGCATATGTCCAACTGTTCAAATGGGATTTAAACAGTCCTCCTCATCATGCTGTTCACATTTTGACATCATGCGACTAAGACAACACCTTACAATTGATCAACAGTTGTGAGATTTCTAGCAGGATGCTCTCAGACGGAAGTGGCCACAGAGTTTCCTTAGCGGGTTGTAACAGAGATACAGAGAGACTGGAAGAGTCACAGAAGGGTGAAGAAGTGTACATCTTTTGGCTCCATCACTGATGACCGCTTCATTGTAAACAATGCCCTGCATGTTTAAGGAAGGTGAGAGGCAACCACATGTCACATCAGATCATTCGTGACCATTTACATCCGCGTGGTCTGAGTGCTGACCACACCACTAGGCTACCTGACCACACCACTAGGCAGAGGCATCATAGTCTTGCATGGGCCAGGGAGCATCTACGCTGGATGAGGGAACATGGGTCCTCAGTGCTGTTCAGTGATGATAGTTGATCCCCCCTGAGCAGAAATAATGACCGCCAACGATGCTGGAGACGTCAAGGAGAGTGCTATGTGTCAGCCACTGTTGTCACCAGACAAATCTTTGGTGGTGGCGGTGTTATAGTGAAGGCAGGTGTGTCTAGTTACTACAGAACTGCCCTACACTATGTGGGTGGTACAGTGACGGCCTCTATTACTGGAATAACAACATTAATCCAGCCATTGTGCCTCTGCATGAATAACACAGGGCTCATTTCATCTTCATGGACGACAATGCTCCAGCTCATCAGGAACAGCTGTTGGAGACTGGGGTACCTCAAATGGAGGGGCCTGCACTTTGTCCAGACCTGAACCGCCTAGAAAACCTGTGGGATCAGCCAAGTCACCACGTAGAGGCTCGTAACTCTGTACCACTGAACCTCAATGACCTGAGGGGCGCTCTTCAGAAGAGTGGGATGCCACGCCTCAGCTGTCAATAACTCGACTTGTGAACAGCAAGAGATGTCGTTGTCAAGCTGTAATTGATGAAATAGACAACAAATCTATCAATTTTCTTTCTTCACAGCATTCAATTTTATAGTTTGAGTTTTTACAGGTACAACAATACCTGTTTTCTGTGTAGTTCATGTGTACAATATAAAGCATTTTGTAACGTGAACTTTTTTTTCTCTCTATGTTTTGAAATATTTTATTAAGTTCTTACATTTTTTTTTTTTTTATTTCCAGGAGAGGACTCACCCATGCAATTACTACTTCTGTATTTCAGTGTATTAAGCTTATCAGTGTCAGACAAAGCCTTATAGGCATACACTGAAGGTAGACTTAGAGACCGTAACCAACCACGACAGCTGATTAAGTTATAATTTGAACCTTAAATATGGCTGCCACCACCTATCCATGAATTGAGTGTGGTATTATAGCTTTGCTCCATTTAAATAAATAGAACCAAGCTGCAAATCATACAATCTGCGCATCGGGCACTGTTTATGCAATAAGGCAGCCATGCGTTTCTAATCTTAGATAATCCCTTTAACAGTAATTGAGCCTTCAGAACCAAGCCCGCCTGCAGCCGGGCGAGTTTACTGGGTGCTACCATCAAAATCTCGCAGCTACTGACAGCTGCATGGGGTTGTGGTTGTGACCACAGGCTCTTATTTCCTTTCCATAATACATGTTGGTTACCGTAAGATGCTCCACATCTACGGTCCAGGAGGGGATCTGGTATTTTATTGGATTCTCCAAGTAAAACTAAGGTGGATGTACTATTCTCCTTCTGGCTCAGCGTAGACAATTTGGATGCACCACGCACTGAGCTACAGCAGTACTGCAAGCAGGTTGAGAGGGCAAAGGTAAGAGATGCACCATATTTGGAGAAAGTCACACACTGGCCCAGATATATGGAACTTTGCCAGTTTAGGCGATAGCTTACGACAGAAATAATGGTGTGTGCTATATCCAACATATTCCTAAAGCAATTGCGCCAAAAAGAATACGTCCGACAAGACCTAAACTTTTGTTTGCACAACTCTTCAGGGGGCATGTCTATGCCAATTTGTATGATACAACACATTTATGTAGCACATTTAAACGTTTTGAGTGATACCATTTTTAAAGTGGCGAGGCTAAGACACTTTTTTGGCAGACGAGCAGTTTGTCTTACGATGTGACACATTTATAAAGTGCAAACACAAGGTCATACTTACAACTCATTGGCTGAACAGAAGGAGGCAAGATAAGCCCCAGTACCACCTGGGAGAAATTTAGCATGTGCATCCACTAGGGGGGCAGTATGCAGAAAAGCCACAATACCATACAGGGAGACCACACAAATGCAAAAATACTGACAAACAACAAATCACATACCTACTATCCGTGAGGGGTGACTGCTAGTATTATAATCGCATATACTGTAGGTAAGGCTTACAAAAGGTGCCAATTATACGGTTATGTGTGGGACACCATTGTTCAGCCATGGAGCTGTAATTATGGCCTTGTGTTTATAAGTAAATAAAGTCCCATTTTTCGGTGACATCTATGAATTGCCATAAGACTCTTTAAAAACATAATTATCAACTCAACTTTGGTGCAGCACTACATTAGAATTTCCACAAGGACACTTTTCAGACATCTGAGCCCCTTTTTTCAGGTAACGAGATTTTGCACCATCCCAGATTGAGCACTGTGGAGAAAGCTTGTTGGGTAAGGACGGGTGATGGAATTGGATAAGCAGGTGCAGACAACAGCAGCTCAGATGTGGCCACACTGACATGATTTACTTGTTGCTGTCATGTAATTGGCTTCTTTGAAACTTACATTGTCAAGCAGATCTGTCTTTTCATTGTTCTGTCAATCTTCTAGGTAGAAACCTGTAAACACAACCTCTGCAGGGAACATACTAAAAGTGAACCTGTCAGGTGGTTTATGCTACTCTGAAATCAGGATATGACAGAGGAAGAAAAGTTGTGGTCTCAAATATATGGGTTTATATAATCGGAGTAAAAAACAAGAATTATAAAACAAAAATTGGAAGTACTGCAGAAAATTACAGTCAGTCTGAACCAGGAAGTGACAGAGTATTTCATTCATGCATCCTATGAAACTCTGTAGGGAGACAACTTCTTTAAGAAGTTCTCGTTAGTAAGAAATCCTGCTCTAAATCACATAAGCCTATATATGACAGAGCTCAGCTTCTCTATCACATCCTGCTCTTAGATAGGGAAGTATAAACCACCTGACCGGTTTACTCTAAAAGGGTTTAACCACAAATGAAAAACATGACCGAAACTCACACGCAGACCGTAGATCTGGCAGCACCTGCACAGTTACTCTCCAGTATGATCTATGGAAGTTCTTAGTACAAGTACGCTATGTGTTTGGCTCTGCTCAGACCTCCCATACAACACAATGGAGATCTGTGCGCAAGCACTCCCGGTTCTCCAGTCTGCGTTGTGACTTTCGGGGGCCCGTCCCGAGATAGGCACGGGTCCCAGAGGTGGGACTCGTGACCATTCAGACAATGATGGCTTATCCTAGCAATATGTCATCGTAGTGTATCGTGGTAGAACTCCTTTAAGATGACTACACTTTTATTATTTGTTGGATTTATTCTAGAGGAAAACATATTAAACAAATTTAGCATGTGCCAGACTTCCCCTTCAGCAGAAATCAGTCTTTTGTCGCCAGCTGTCTTTATAGTCCTGCTTAATTTTTCCACACTTTTACCTGCAGAATGCCTTTGTTCAGAAATATTATTTGGTTGTCTTGTATGCACAGCAAATTTATTCCTGGACTTGTACAGTGCTGTGGAATATTTTAGTGCTATAGAGATTTTCATAATTGAAAACAGTTCCCGTCCCAGCTCCTAATATAACATACTAGAACCAATTTGATAGGTAGATAATTAAATTGCCATACACATTAAGGAAGTGCTCCAGTTTTTTTTCGCTTTGCCTTTATATGTGCATCATAGGCTATTATTAAATAATATTGTGGAGGGGGTTTGTACTTTGCCTTGTGAATATCTGTTGTAATGTTTCATTTATAATTTTCTACCATCCAGAGTTGTTCTTCTGCTCTCAGATGGTTCCCCTCCTACAGTCTACATTTCCCACAATACCTCTTTGGAGAGAGTGGCGTGGAGTCTACTGCACTTGGTCTGGTTTGAGTCCTATATAAGGACAGCAAGTTATATAGATCAGGGACACAGAGTTTCTGTCCTCTAACTCACACGCTGCGGTCTCATGAGATGCAGCGTCAGTCCGTCTACAAACTAAAGCTGCATCTCATAGATGTACACTGGAGATTCTGTACACAGCATATAGAGACAAGTGAAGTGTATGGCTCTGCAACTATTGCTGTACGGACTCTCTTGCTATATCACTGCTCTCCTGCCCTTGGAGAAATGACGTCTTCAGCAGCATTGCATGGACATAAAGAGGAAAAGAAAGCAGTATGGGACGGAGGGATGTGATCGCCGATCATGTAATCTTATAGTTCACAGGAAGTAATCTACGGTGGGCAGACTACTTTGTGTGTTTCTTTAAAGGGGTTGTCCACCTCTTTTTCATCATTTCATTTATTTGAACATAAAACGTTATACGCACCTCCCCTTGCACCTTGGTTCCAGGGCCTTGCCATCTTAACTAGCTGACGCTCTTCCATGCTCCACTTCCGGACAGGCATGCCACTCCAATACATCACTGTTTGGAAGTGAACATCTCTGAATGGTGATGTAATGAAGTGGTACGTGACTACTGCAGCCAATCAGCGTGCCCATCTGGAAGACGAAAGAAAAAGAAAAACAAAAGACCGGCAACCAGTGAGGACGGTGCGGCACTGGAACGAAAGTGGTGAGAGATGCGAGCATAATTTTTTTTATGTTCATAGGGCCCAACTATGATAAATAATAAAAAAAAATAAATAAAAAAAAAAAAAAAAAAGAGATGGACGACCTCTTTAAGTCAAATTGCCTATTTTGGATGTGGAGGGAGGGGAGGAGGTAACAGACGGACATGTTTTGTCAACAGTTATTGTGTATGGCCAGCTTTCACTAGAAGAATGTTTGTTGAGTGTAGGAGTAAAACAGATGTACTTTGTCAGATTTCAACCAAGAACATCAGCACTGCAGGGTAACCACCATCACTAAACTGCAATGTTTCGGCTTCTCAATGTTATAAAGTACTGAGCCAGAGTACTATAGTTACATGCTGAGTGCATGTGAACCAAGCAGCTATTTTAGGTAATCCCCCTAAGTGTGGCCTGCTCAATTAATAGCACCTAGAGTCACTACATTAATGAAATTGACAATTTCTTTGAACATCATTCAAAGAACAGGTCTGGGTGATAGCAGCTTGTAGGTAGCAGCTATTGTTTGTATTGCTGTGTCCTAAGAGTGAGATATGTACCTATATATTTAGATCCAAATGGTCATAAAGGGATCTTTGATTTCTAAAAAAAAAAAAAACAACTCTAAAAGAGCGCCACTCTCTTGCCTGTGTCTGGGACTGCAGCTTTAGTCTGGTCTATGGGATTCAGCTATAAGACTGGGGAGATGCAGACCCTTCTCTTTATGATCTACAACCTTTTATTTTCTGCATTCATGATTCCGTATTCATGATGCCGCATGTCCTACATGGGTATAATAAGGATGTTTGCATCCATGTGATAACACTGAACTTCAAGTTTAAACATTTTAATGATCACCAAATTCTGAAAAGCAAAAATAGTATTAAAAATAAACAAATGTTAAAATTATTTTATTTAAAATGTTTATTAAAAAAAATAAAATGGACTTGTTTTCAGATGACATGTATGAGATGCGCTGTCTGTACACGGAGCAGTAACACGTGACAGCAGCATGTATAGAACACACGGAGCAGTAACACATGTGACAGCAGCACGTATATAACACATACATCTATTGCAGAATATTACTCTTTTGCTTTGGTGAAATCAAATGGTTTCCACCACTGAGCAAACTGTAAAACCTTCTTCCTCTGATCATCAAAGTTCTCCCGCACAGCTTTCCTCCAGACTCTAGGCTCCAGGTCCAGCATGCCACCGAGGATTTCCTAGAAGACACAAAAACATATACCGTAAGCAACTCAGGAGCTGCCACTCAGCTGCTTTACAGAGGAAAGCTGGAGGGGTTGTCGCCCTCAGAGAGAGCCTGTGGCCATTCCTGACCATGTCTGTTTTAGTAAATACCAGTGTTTCCCATAAATTCACAATTCTGAAGCATATTTCCTAAAATCTCTATGTTCTGTGGTTTCCCTGTTTTTTCTCCTACTAATCCATTACCAATCTGTCAACTGGGTGTTATAAGGAGGTGTCCCTGCACAGTCTGACATTGTCCAATCAATGGTGACAGTCTATTTGAGTCCAGGGACACATACACATGAAAACTGGAATGGTAACACCCAGCTGACACATTTAGTCATACATTTCTACAAGGAGTATCAGAGGAACGACACAACAGAGTTAGAAGAGAAGATGCTACAGAACCGTCATTACACAGAGAACACGTATTTACTAAAACATACATGTCAGGGGAGATCACAGGTTCGCCTTAAATTTATTTAAAAAAAAAAAAAGGAGGGGGGGGGGGGGTGAGAGGAGACCACAGCAGAGAGACAACTACCTGATTAGTGAATGTAAGTGATAAAGGATTGTATGAAATTAGATAAAAGTGATTGCTTTATTTCTCAGAAACAGCATCACTCTTCACCCATTAAAGTGAATGAGACCAAGTTGCAATACCAGCCATGGCCGCAGACAAGTGTGGTGCTGTTTTAGAAGGGGGGTGGAAGCAAAAGCTTTCAAGCTAGTACACATGTGTGAGCAAGAACTAGTGGACATGAGAAGTATTGGAGCGTCTAGGTGTAAAACTCAGTTTGTTGCCCATAGCAACCCAGAGCGCCCCTTTCAATTCATATAGTGCTCTGGAAAGATGGGAGGGGTGCTCTGATTGGTTGCTATGGGCAACAAAATGAGTTTTAGACCTAAACAGTTTTGATATATGTGGCCCTTTGTATACAGTTACTTCAATGTTTACATGCTTTGGAGCAATAAAAATAGTTGCACACCTGCACAAAGCTTTTCAGATATTTTACTGAAATGCAAAATGTTAAATCAGCAATATGTGGAAAACTCCAGTCAATAAAGAATATTTTTTGTTTTATCTAAATGTGCACTGTGAGAGGTTTGCACAATCTGTTCCAGTATGGATTTTATGTTGTAGCAGCTTGCGGCTGATATAAAATGTGACATGCATATATAAACTACCTTCCCTACACCAGTATCGGTTAGTAGGTGTGCAGTCATGTAACAACGAAGCTTCTTTTGGAGTAAGAAAGTGTGCCACAGGGGATCTATAAAATTCTTTAATGACTAGAGTTTTTCTTTCAAATGTCAAAGCCATATACAAAACTCAAAGGATATCGGTTAAGGTTCCCTATAGACCACTGAGCCCGACAATGTGATGAATGTTACCACGGTGCTCGGATAGGAGGACAGTTCTGTACTTTGCAAAGTAAATGACTCAATACCAGTTCCTATGTAACAAGTTTACAAGAGGTTATGCAATTAGAAAACCTGGGAAAAATGAGAAACGTTGCATTTTGTGCAGATGATGACATAAAATACCTTGCCAAAGTAATGGGGGAACTTGTTATGATCTTCGATAACGTGAGCAAAGCCTCCTTGAAGTCCAAAATCTACCGAGAAATAAGGCAAGCCTTTCGGAACCTTAAGAAAAGTGAAATCAGATTATAGTGCAATGCATTTGTAAAGTTTGTTACATTTTAATACAGGAGCATAGGAGCCTTACCTGTTTTCCTAGGCACAAACAAAATTTAAAGGCATTACGTTAAAAGGATGGCCTGATAAGCGAACCACAATGTGCCAGGCTGCTTGAACATTCAGAGACCAGCTATAGTCTATATTCCCTGCAGCGCCACCACTGGGGAGATAATGCATTACATAGTACTCATTAAAATAAATAGGCTGTACATGGAATGCACAGGCTTACAGGCCCGCTAGGACGGAGACACCTTTGACAGCCACTCTCCATATAAAAGGTCACTACCATCAGAATTTTTCTATTCACATATTGACAGCAATATGCGACTATTAAATTGATTTATTTTTTTTTAAATTGGGTGTTTGGCTTTCTATAATTGTTTTTTTTTTAAAGTTCCCCTATGTACATTACTCTCTCTGACTTTCCCTTTGTGAGCTCTGATAGCACAGCAGTGAGAGGATTGTTTGATGGTTCTTCTTCCTGGCTGGCTATGGCCTGAGAGGTGTAAAGGGCCGTTCACACGGCTTATTGCAGGGACGGATTGCAGCCGGATTGCGCGCCATACTGCACTGCAGTACGGCTGGAATCCGTCCCAGCCATTACGGTAATCCACAGTTCTCATAGAGAACTATGGATTCCGTCTTACCTCCCCGCTCGGCGAATCCGCCGGGCGGGGAGTAAGTGACATGTTCATTATCCCGGCGAGATACGCGCCGTGAATAATGCATGTCTATGGGGCCGACGGGCAGCGCCCCCGCCCCTTACTCAAGCCGTAATTGCGAGCGAAATGTGTCCCGCAATTACGGATTGAATAAGACGTGTGAACCGGGCCTAAGTGCTTTCAGCTGTGGACCTGATAAGTGTGAAACCCCCTTCCCTGTGCAGAAAGGTTTACACTTTATCCTTTCATGTATTGCTCTTTTCATTGCACTAATTTTCTCTATCTCTGTCCATAGAACAATAGAGGAATTATGTCATTACCTGTTATTTGTAACAAGACTACACAGAGATAAGCAAACTGCCAAAAATTCTAGAAAAAAATGTTTTCCAGGAATATTGGTTTTAATAAAAATACTCCTTGATGAAAGTGTCTTTAACATATAACCCTCCCAACCTCAATCAGTTTAAATCAGGCATCTTCAAACAGCAGCTCTCCAGCTGTTGGAAAACTACATCTCCCATCATGCATTTATATAATCTATAACAGTGGGAATGATGGGAGTTGTAGTTTCCCAACAGCTGGAGGGCCGCAGTTTGAGGATGCCTGGTTTAAATCATATGAGCCCAAACATGAGATTGCCAAAAGTATACAAGGGTGGAGGCTAGCAAATCTTTAACCCCTACCCGACATTGGACGTACCGATACGTCCAAGGGGGAAGTGACTTCCCGAAAAAGGACGTACAGGTTTGCCCAGGACATTGTGCGGGCTCACAAGCGGGGCCTGCACGATGGCGACATGGGAGCAGCTGGAAATATGACAGCTGGCCTCATGCCGCATCACCTCAGGCTGTCTATGATGTCACCATGCCTGGCAGTGCCCTGTTGGCATGGCTGGGCATTGTGACAGTTGCCAAAGAGACCAGTACATAGAAGTTCTGCTATGTATTGAACTCTATTGTATCAGTGATCTTAAGATCACTGATACAAGTTCCCTATGGGGAAAAGTGAAAAAAAATAAAAAATAAAACACGAAAAATAAAATAAAAACACATACAACGCCCTTTCCCCCTTTACAACCGCCCGAAAAAAAGTTAAAAAATAAAGTACACATATTTGGTATCGCTGCGTGCATAATGACCTCCCCTTTAAATCTGTCATGTTTATTAACCCGTGCAGTGAACGCCGTAAGAAAAATAAAACAATCACAGAATTGCGATTTTTGTTCTTCCCGCAGCACATAAAATGGAATAAAAAGCGATGAAACGCTCATATAACCAATTAGAACATCAGTTCATCTCTTTTGCAAAAAAAAAAAAGCCCTTACACAGCTCTGTATACAGATAAGTAAAAGTGTTACCGCTATAAGATAGCGATGCACAAATATTGTTTTACACTATAAAAACACTTTTTTTATGCGCTTCATCATAAAAAAAAACTATATAAAATTGGGTATTGCCGTAAATTTATCAACCCACGGAGTAAAACTAACTTGTCATGTACACTGCATGGCGAGCCCTGTGAACAAAAGAAATAAAAACAGTACTAGTATTGCAGTATTTTCTGCACCCTACCTTCCAAAAAAAAGATTTAGGGTATGTTCACCTGGGGTAATTTCGGTACACATTTGCTGCGTTTGGGCTCTAATACGGGCAAGATGCGCGCCGAAATTACAGTAATCCATAGTTCTCATAGAGAACTATAGATTACACATCGTCTCCCAGGTCATTGTATTGTACGCGCGGGGAGATAAGTGACATGTCAATTATTTGTGGCAAATATGCGCCACGCATATTGAATGTCTATTGGGCCAGCGGGCTGCCAGCCCCCCTGCGCCGAGGGAGTATGCGCGTATTAGTGCGAGCTCCCGAAACTCACGATGTACTGCGGAGCGTACTGTACTCTGACTATGGCGATGCAAAAACATATTTTCCTTTTGGAATAAAAGTGTTTTTATTGTGTAAAAGCAGTAAAACATAAAAAAATATACAAATTGGATATTGCTGTAATCATATCGACCTGCTAAGGCTAGCATGTCATTTATACTGCATGGTGACCGCTATAAAAAATAAAAGTCACTACCACAATTGCTGTATATTGTTCAAAAGTCCTCACAAAAATCTTAATAAAAAGTGATCAGTGTCATATGTGCTCCATAATGATACCAATAAAACGCCAAATCATCCCGCAAAAAACAAGCCAATAATCAGCTTCGCATACAGAAAAATAAAAAAAGTTATGGCTAGCAGACAGACGACATAAAAACATAATTTTTTTATAAATGTATTTCTATTGTGTAAAAGTAATAAAACATAAAAAACTATATATAATTTATATCATTGCAATTGTACCAAACCACATACTAAAGTTATCCTGTCATTTACTCTGCACGGTGAACACTGTAGAATTGAAGCCTCAAAACAGTGGCAGAACTGCGTTTTTTTTCTCACCATTTTCATTGCCGAATGCTAGAAAAAACTGGGGAACACCTCTGCACCCAAAATACACAATAGACCCTTAGATGAGATCCATTTTGTAAAAATGAAACATTTTCGGCTAAAATTGTGGATTGTTTTAAAAAAAATTTTTTTTATTATTTTCGCTGCCTAATGTAAAAAAAAAAATATCTAACACCTGTGGGGCAATATACTTACTACAACCCTAGATATATTCCTCAAAGGGCGTAGTTTCCAATATGGGGGCTTTTTAGGGGTGTTTATTAAGTTTTAGCACCTCAGGATGTCCGCAAACCTGTAATGCTGCCTAATTAAATCGTATTGAAATTAAGACCCCATAGTCCGGTAAGTGCTCCTCCTATCCTGAGGCTTGTGAGTGAGACAAATAGCGCACTAGGGCCACAAATGGGATATCTCTAAAAATGACAGAATCTGGAGAATGGATGTTGAGTTGCATTTACCTGGTAGCATCTACCAGGTTCCAGCGGATACTGGATAAATATTGAAAAGCTAAAAAAAAAGTGAAATTTACCCTCCACTTTGCTTTAATTTCTGTGAAATACTTAATGGGTTAATAAACTTCCTAAATGTGGTTTTAAATACTTTATGGGATGTAGTTTCTTAGATGGAGTCATTTATAGGGATATCTAACATACAGACCATTCAAAGCCACGTCAGAACTCGACTGGTCCCTTAAAAAATCTCCGTTGCAAATTTTCTAGAAAATATGAAAAATTACTACTACATTTCTAAGCCCCCTAATGTCTTAAAAAAAAATGATGCCAACCTAAAGTAGACATATGGTAGATGCTAGTTATAAACTAAATGCCAAGAGACCGATACACACTGAATGTATGAATTATTTCAAAGTCCATTACTGCTAGATATAGTAGATATGATAGTCTGAGACTCTTCGCGTACATATTTTTATCAAGACTAGGAGGGCCCATTCACCAATGGAGAGGTGGCCTCAGTTCAGATGTAGAGCTATTCTAAACAATATGCCACTTTAACATTGGTGGATGGGTCCTCACAATTTTGATAAAATTGTGCGCCTCAGATGTTCATCTGCTGAGTGCTGCTGGTTTGTTTCTTTATGCTTGCATTTGCATTGCAGCCATGGCAGTGTGCACCTGCGCCATTGATTTCTCATTTTATTTTATGTCATGGTCGCCTTTTTATTCACATTAAATAAAAGCATTAATTTTAAACCAAACCTGCCAGCAGGTCAACTATCCGATGTGTATAGGTGCCCCCCAGCGAAACAAAGAATCCAGCATAATGGATTTTATCATCCCTGATCCTTTGTTCCTGCCTGAGATAAGACGTTTCTGACAACATGTTATTTCCCCTATCCGTGTATTTTTATGAGTTGTCAGTATACTCAAGTATACTGCAATCTGTAGTCAGGAGATACCAGTTGGTCTATTGCAGCTAACACAATGGCATAGTATTTCCAAAGTGAGTGTGGTCGATGGGAGCTGAAGGGAATCCATAGCTCAAGAGCTTGCCATTTTGTTTTCAGCAATCATTAGAAGTCTTTTTAATTTTTTTCCCCTAATATTAAAAGTGCCTCAAAAGATCATTTTGAGCTTAAACAGCGGGGAAAAGTATTTAGTCAGCCACCAATTGTGCAAGTTCTCCCACTTAAAAGGATGAGAGAGGCCCGTAATTGACATCATAGGTCGACCTCAACCATGAGAGACAAAATGAGAAAACAAAGAAAATCACATTATCTGATTTGGAAGAATTTATTTGCAAATTATGGTGGAAAATAAGTATTTGGTCAATAACAAAAGTTCATCTCAATACTTTGTTATATATCCTTTGTTGGCAATGACAGAGGTCAAACGTTTTCTCTAAGTCTTCACAAGGTTGACACACACTGTTGCTGGTATGTTCGCCCATTCCTCCATGCAGATCTCCTCTAGAGCAGTGATGTTTTGGGGCTGTCGCTGGGCAACACAGACTTTCAACTCCCTCCAAAGGTTATCTATGGGGTTGAGATCTGGACACTGGCTAGGCCACTCCAGGACCTTAAAATGCTTCTTACGAAACCACTCCTTTGTTGCCCTGGTGGTGTGCATGGGATCATTTTCATGCTGAAAGACCGAGCCACGTTTCATCTTCAATGCCCTTGCTGATGGAAGAAGGTTTGCACTCAAACTCTCACGATACATGGCCCTAGTTATTCAATCATGTACACGGATCAGTCATCCTGGTCCCTTTGCAGAGCAACAGCCCCAAAGCATGATGTTGCCACCCCCCATGTTTCACAGTAGGTATAGTGTTCTTTGGATGCAACTCAGCGTTCTCTCTCCTTCAATCATGATGAGTTTTGTTTTTACCAAATAGTTCTACTTTGGTTTCATATAACCATATGACATTCTCCCAATACTGTTCTGGATCATCCAAATGCTCTCTAGCAAACTTCAGACGGGGCCGGACATGTACTGGATTAAGCAGGGGGACACGTCTGGCACTGCAGGATCCGAGTCCCTTGCGGCGTGGTGTGATACTGATGGCAGTCTTTGTTACGTTGGTCCCATCTCTCCGCAGGTCATTCACTAGGTCCCCCTGTGTGGATCTGGGATTTTTGCTCACCGTACGTGTTATCATTTTGACCCCATGGGGTAAGATCTTACGTAGAGCCCCAGATCGAGGGAAATGATCAGTGGTCTTGTATGTCTTCTATTTTCTAATTATTGTTCCCACAGTTGATTTCTTCACACCAAGCTGCTTGCCTATTGCAGATTCAGTCTTCCCAGTCTGGTACAGGGCTACATTTTTGTTTCTGGTGTCCTTCGACAGCTCTTTGGTCTTCACCATAGAGGAGTTTGGAGTGTGACTGGTTGAGGTTGTGGACCGGTGTCTTTTATACTGATAAGTTCAAACAGGTGCCATTACTACAGGTAATGAGTGGAGGACAGAGGAGCCTCTTAATGAAGACGTTACATGTCTGTGGCAGCCAGAAATCCTGCTTGTTTGTATGTGACCAAATACTTATTTTCCACCATAATTTGCAAATAAATTCTATCAAAATCAGACAATGTGATTTTCGGGATTTGTTTTCTCATTTTGTCTCTCATAGTTGAGGTCTACCTATGATGTCAATTACAACCCTCTCATCTTTTTAAGAGGGAGAACTTGCACAATTGGCGGATGACTAAATACTTTTTTTCCCTACTGTATTTTCCAAATACAAATTCTGAATAAATGATATAGCGATAGTTTAAAGTCACGTAAAGGCTGAAGTGGCCTGGTTAAATTATGAAACAAATCCCAAGACTTTCAAACGCCTCCACAACTAGAAATCCTTTTTTCATCTGAACATTGTATTAAAAAAAAAAGCCTTAGTGGAACAAATGGTTGATGACATGTGAATGGAAGCAAGAAAATCCATAGTGTGTCATCAAAAAGGTGAAGAGGTCTTTTAACTCGGGCAGGTTAGGAATAAATAAATAAGTTCAATTCCATCAGGCACCGGGGAATATTCTCCCTCTCCTTTAATAAGTCACATCGGATCTGTTCCTTTTATGTTATTAATAGTGGAACGAAGAGATCAAAGTAGAGACCTGAAAAAAGACCTTCTGTGTCTACGACATTTTCTCGTAATATTTATAAATACATCCTTTTGATCATTTTAGATATTTTAACCTAAAACAGTCTGGTTACTTTGAAAACAAGCTAAAGCCTGACATATAGTTTAATAAGTCATAAATAGCTTTGAAGAATATATAGGTTTCTTGCCAAGTGAGAATGTGTTCAAGTTACCCAGCAACCAGCCGACATCCTGTTTGGGTGACCAGTGTTTCAATAAGTTTTGGCCCAAGAGGCTTTGCATGTAGGCCTCATTCAATCAGACAACATAAAAAGACAGCAAAAGAGCTAGGAAAAATAGATGCAAGACAAGAGGGGTATAAGACAGGAACAAGAAGTTCTCTATTATCTTGGTACTGAGGAGGTGACATGGGGAGGAGAATACTGAAAAAGATTTCGGAGTAATTCACAAAAAGCAATTGGGCCAAGTCATGAAAACGCAAAAGTGTCATCCTTAAATTTCACAAAATTACTTTTCATATTGACATTTCCGTGTTCTTAAAGAGAACCTGAAAAAACTTTGAGATTCTCGGTTCACATATTTTGATCAAAAGATGTTTAAGCTGCCCACGACTTTCAACGTGATCTCAAATAGAGCAGCCCTACACTATCTTTTACCTCTCAATAAAGCCACATCCAGGCCTCTCACTGGGTCAAACGACCTCCTTTATCCAGAGAGAAAAAAATAAAAAAAACCAACCTGCAAGCTGCACTTCTTATGACAGCCTGTGAGAGTGGGCGGCTGTAGAAAATCAAAATGGAGGCACCCTTTCCTCCCCATATAGGTTAAAATCAATACATACCAAATATAACGTATGGTTCTGCACAAACAACACTTCTGAAAAAACATATGCAAACCTGAGTGCCACTGGCAGGGCTGTGGCACACTATATATATATATATATATATATATATATATATATATATATATATATATATATATATATATATATATATACACACGCACTCCACTGCCAGCGGCACACTACTGTCGCTGGCAGTAGTGTATTTAATGCTCAAATCTGCAGTTTTCAGCCAGAAGAGTCATTCGAAGAGTCCTTCAGAGTGTTTTTTTCAAACCCGGCCAATCGGAGGCTAGCCCCGCCCACCACAACTGACAAAACTATTACTTTGAATAGGTAGAAACATGTGAATAACTGTCAGTGGGTGGAGCTAGCCGTTAGTGGGTGAAGCTAACACCTGCTCATTAATAACATTTAAGGGGTAAATGCTCTAAAACTGCTGCATCTTACAGAATAAGGGACACCGCGCTGGGAACAGCAGGTCTGACACTAGGGGGGCATAACCTATGTGACAGGTTCCCTTTAAGCTATATGTAAATTCTTGAAAGTTTTGAATCCAAAATTTAAAAAATGAGTGTGCTACGCCATTTACTAGCTTCATTCCCTGAGGCTATGTTCACACAGGGTAATTTCGGTGCGCTTTTCGCGTCATATTTGCGCTCTAATTTGAGCGAGATGCGCCATGAAATAACGGTAATCCGCAGTTCTCATAGAGAACTATGGATTACGCCTCCTCTCCCCGCTCTTACAATACGATCGCCTTGTACATGCAGGGAAATAAGTGACATGTCAATTACTTGCGGCGAATACACGCCGCGAGTAATGACAGTCAATGGGGCCGGCCTCCCTGCGTCGCGGGAGTACGCGTGTATCAGCGTATCAGCAATTACGGCACGTGAACACAGCCTTACACTCGTCTCAATATGGGCCAGAGCAGGGGGAAAAGGATTACTTCAGCTCTTTAATTATTCCCAACTGAGAAAGTCTTACCCAAGCAGAGCACTCTAAGGCTATGTTCACACGGCTTATTTTGGGACGCTTTTCGGCACGTATTGAGAGTGTACTGCGCTCTAATACGAGCGAAATGCGCCCCAATCATTACGGTAATCTATAGTTCTCATAGAGAACTATGGATTACGCCTCCTCTCCCCGCGTATACAATACGATCGTATTGTAGGCGCGGGGAGATAATTGACATGTCATTTATTCAGTGAGTGATGACAGTCTATGAGGCATCGCGAGAGTACGCGCGAGCTCCTGAACACCCGACGTAATTGCGGGGCGTACTGTACACCCTGCAATTAGCCGTGTGAACATAGCCTAACCTGTGTCTGTTTCTGCTGAAAAAATTTGACACCTAATAGCCCTGTGATTACAGCAGCCATTGAAGTATGAGAAGGGAAAAGGGAGTGACAAGAACTGTGACCAGACAGCAGCATGGTAACATACATAATAGGGAAAGTGCTGTGAAGCTTTACTTTTTTTTTTTATATATATTTATCTTCTATTGCACTTCAAAACTACAGAACTTAGGTGCTAGTACCACCTGTGTGATCAATTTTGTTTTTAGGTTCCATCATAAAATAAAATAAAGTCCAGTACATTACATACTCCCCCACAGCACCTAACCGACCCCACTGATTTATAATATGGTCCATGATGTGACCAGAGGGTAATCTTTCTTTTTTTTTTTTTTTTTTTAAAGAGAGATAAATGTACAAGAGTTTAGAGGTGAAAAGACCATATGCGTTTCAGAATACTTATTTATCCAAATATCTACATGTAAGTAGCAGATGGCAAATAAGCCTGCCCTTATGACCCATAAATCTGCTTGCTTATGCAGCACACATATATATGTGGAAGGTTATACATGGTTAAGAAGAAAAGCATATAACTGAATTGGTTCAAAGTGTCAAGAATTAACCTCTTCGTCCAAACATGGCTGATCATCAATCAAACCTTGATATTTTTCCAACTCGTGCTTCTTTTAGCCAGATGAGCATTAACTCATTAACTGGAAGAATGTCTGATTTATTTCCAAACATAAATGGGACAACATTGACTTTGTTTATTGTGAAACACATCAGCAACACTCATTTCTTGGCTCGGTGGGATACGAGATAGCCCATTATAACATTATGATGAGTTGTGTGACATGTGGAACTCCGCTCGGCTGCATCTGACAAGCAGTTATGAATGCCACAATCTAAAAGGATATTCCAGCTTATAACATTCATTATCTATCCACCTCACAGGCAATGTTAGACTAGTGGGGGTCTCAACTCCACTAATCGCTAGAACAGGGGACTGCATTTTTACCCTCTCACACTGGCAAAACAGGGCAACCACGATAAGAGGAGTTTATAAAGAGGGTCAGTTGAGCCGGAGGACACCTTCATTAAAGGGGTTGTCTCACTACAGGGATGGCTTTTTATGTTAAAGATCTTGCAAAAACAAGTCACTTTGCAATGTGTGTCCATTAACAGTGTCCTACCTATTCCTCAATATTCCCTCTTGTATGGGCTGCATCAGCTCCTCAGGTCGCTATAACTAGACCTGTTCAATCTCTCCTGAGGCTGCCAGCACTGGTTGCTATAGCTACAGACCTGGTGTCCTTAGCAGCTCATCACTGCAGGCCAGTAGAAGTCAGTAAATTAATAATAATAATCTTTATTTATATAGCGCCAACATATTCTGCAGCACTTTTCAATTTAGAGGGTGTACATACAGACATTACACATTAAAAGAACTTACAAATGAGACACGAGGTATGAGGACCCTGCTCGCGAGAGCTTACAATCTATTATGGTGTATGGGTGAGACAAAGGGTTAAGAAGTGCAAGGTTTACAATGGTCCAGCCATGTTTCATAAATAGGAGGTGGTTTACATAAAAATTGGGTGACCCTGCCACCCTGACAGTACATCTATATACAGATAAGTGCCTGTGAGTGCCCTAGTGTAGGGAGTAACAAATGTGTGTGATAGCAGTTAGGGATCTTGGTAGGCCAGGCTGAGAAGATGTTTTCTCAGGGCCCTCTTAAAACTATGAGAGTTGTGAATGTGCCTGATTGCCCGCGGTAGCATATTCCATAGAACTGGTGCTGCACATGTGAAATCTTGGAGACGGGCATGAGAGGTTCGAATGATTGAGGAATGTAATCTGATATCATCAGCAGAGCGGAGAGCACGGGTAGGGTGGTAGACAGAGATGAGGGAGGAGATGTAGGGAGGAGCTTTATGGGTGAGAGTAGTGAGTTTATGTTGTATTCTGTACTGAATAGGTAGCCAGTGCAGTGACTGACACAGGGTAGAGGCATCAGTATAGCGGCTGGAAAGAAAGACAAGCCTGGCTGCTGCATTCAGGACAGATTGAAGAGGGGCGAGTTTGCAGAGAGGGAGACCGATAAGCAGGGAGTTGCAGTAGTCAAGACGAGAGTGAATAAGAGCAACAATGAGGGTTTGAGTGGTTTCCACAGTGAGAAAAGTACGGATTTTGGAGATGTTCTTGAGGTGCAGATGACAGGAGCAGGCAAGGGATTGGATATGAGGGGTGAAGGACAGATTAGAATCTAGTATTACCCCAAGACAGCGGGCCTGTTGCCTAGGTGTTATGGTGGTGCCACAGACTGAGACAGAAATGGCAGGGTAGGGTTGGTTAGAAGATGGTGGAAAGACAAGAAGTTCGGTTTTAGTGAGGTTTAGTTTCAGATGGAGAGAGGACATGATGTCAGAGACAGCGGACAGACAGTCACTGGTGTTTTGTAGCAGGGCAGGAGTGATGTCACGGGAGGAGGTGTATAATTGGGTGTCATCAGCATAGAGATGGTACTGGAAGCCGAATCTGCTGATGGTTTGTCCAATGGGGGCTGTGTAGAGTGAAAAAAGGAACCCCGACAGCAAGAGGAACAGGAGGTAGAACCTGCAAACGAGACACTGAAGGAGCGGTCAGAGAGGTAGGAAGAGAACCAAGAGAGAGCGGTGTCCTGGATGCCAATGGTGCTGAGCATGGTGAGGAGAAGGTGGTGATCCACAGTGTCAAATGCTGCAGAGAGATCCAGGAGAAGCAGCAACGAGTATTTGCCCTGTGATTTGGCAGTGAGGAGATCATTAGAGACTTTAACTAGAGCAGTTTCTGTGGAGTGTAGGGTGCGGAAACCTGATTGCAGAGGGTCAAGAAGAGAGTTAGTAGAGAGATAGCGGATTAAACGGGAGTAGACCAAGCGTTCCAGGAGTTTAGAGATGAAGGGCAGGTTAGAGACTGGTCGGTAGTTAGCAGCACAGTGAGGGTCCAGAGAGGGCTTTTTAAGTAAAGGGGTTATGATGGCGTGTTTAAACGAGGATGGAAAGATCCCAGTAGAGAGAGAAAGGTTAAAGATTGCGGTAAGGTGAGAGATGATAGCTGGAGAGATAGACTGGACAAGGTGGGATGGAATGGGGTCACTAGAGCAGGTGGTAGGGCGAACAGATGAGAGAAGCCTGGACACTTCTTCTGTCGTTGGGTCAAGGGCTGAGAGCAGACTAGAGGACGTGCCGGAGGGGACGGGATGGGGGTTTCTTGAGGATTGAGATGAGATGTTTTGCCGGATACTGTCTATTTTGTCTTTGAAGTGAGTGGCCAGGTCTTCAGTACAGAGGTCAGTGACCTGGGCCTGCGCTTTTGGGCTGAGGAGGGAGTGGAAAGTGTCAAACAGGCGTTTTGGGTTGTTTGACATTAAAAAATGACATTAAAAAATGAAACTGAGAAAACAGGACTGAGGTAAGATGAATCGATGTAGTGAGACAAACCCTTTAAAAGTATAGAACACAGTCAAGCATTCTGTGCTGATTAATTTTATTATATACGTATAAAACAGGGAGCTCTCAGTCTTGATAAATTATACAATTCTGTTGGCATGCAACAACCATGCTTACTGCGCATGGAAATATATAGTCACTTCTGATGTTAATGGGCTCTGTACACATCTGTATGCAGTGAACTCCCCCTAGTGGTGGCTTAAGTAAGCCACTATGACAAGGTCATGAAAAGTAAAGAAAGCAATATAGTATGCAGCCCCCCTCCCATCTCAGTGTCCTTAGAAGTTCCAACCTCCGCCTCTGTGGTTTTGGACAGACTAAAAACTAAATTAAAAAAGATTTTTAAAAAAGTAATAGGGGATTCTTAGATGTGAATTTACAAAAAAGGGTGAATAAATAATTAATAGATGACATTAAAGAGGTTTTGACACTTTGCAATATCTCCTCTGAGTGCAGCTCGTAGTTTGCTTCGAGCCAGCCTCAGAAAACAAAGATAGCCACGCTTGCGCAGCTCTCCCCCATTGATGTCTATGGGGGTTCTGAACATACCCAAGCACACTCGCTCTTTATTTTCAGAGCTCCCAGACAAATAACGGGGAGAACTGCACAGGTGTAGCCATCAGAAGGGATTTTGCGAGCTGACAAAACCTCTTGAACAGTAATCTAGATAAAATCTAGATGAAATTTGGACCAGAGATATAAGTACACAGAGGAAAATCTTCAGCTCACCTGTGTAAAATGGTCAGTAGTTGCAGGGATTAGAGGATTGTGAAGCCCTTTTTCCTCCATAAACCGAACATCCAGAAAAATGCAAAAAAATCCAGCAACTAAAAAATATGCCCAAAATTTTGAATACAATATAAAAATAACAGCTTTATTGAAGATCCATTAAAATTTCAAATGAGTATGAGCATGTCAGTAGGCAGACACACCTTCAATAAAGCTGTTATTTTTATATTGTATTCAAAATTTTGGGCATATTTTTTAGTTGCTGGATTTTTTTGCATTTTTCTGGATGTTCAGAGATATAAGTATGACTAATTGACAATCAAATCTACAAAATATTACATGAGCAACAAGTGGGGAATAGATCAAAGATTCTTTGTAAGACTATGACATTAAATCTGACATTCAAAATGTCACAGAGCGCCTATGGGCTGCTCCAGACAGTGTAAGATTTGTCATTATAAGAAAAACTACAGCTGCAGACAGCTCGACCTCCATAGAAAAGATGTATAATAGGCATGAGTGGATACAGCGAGGCTGTCTGCGACAGATGAATGGCGTGGCATTACAGGCAGATCACACAGTGGCCTATGTAGATGATAGATAACATTACTGAAATACGCACTAATCTACCCCCTAAAATGATCAGATCTAATATAATCTCATCAGAGGAACAGGGGAGAGAATTTATCTTCGCTCTGCAAATTTTATTTAAATAAGAATTAGCGCTAATCTCAAAAGTAGGATAGCAATCATCTCTGATAAGAACATTTTACAGAAAGAGGTGACATAGAAGAACTATAGCAAGAAAAAATATACTATGCTATATTCAGTCACTGCATGACATTAAAGTAGAGCACATTGATACAAAGATCTAATATATATACATAGATTAGTCAGTCGAGGTCAGATGTGCCAGTCAGTCAGCCAATCGAGGTCAGATGGGCCAGACAGTCAGCCAATCGAGGTCACATGGGCCAGACAGTCAGCAAATCGAGGTCACATGGGCCAGACAGTCAGCCAATCGAGGTCACATGGGCCAGACAGTCAGCCAATCGAGGTCAGATGGGCCAGTCAGTCAGCCAATCGAGGTCAGACAGTCAGCCAATCGAGGTCAGATGGGCCAGACAGTCAGCCAATCGAGGTCACATGGGCCAGACAGTCAGCCAATCGAGGTCAGATGGGCCAGACAGTCAGCCAATCGAGGTCAGATGGGCCAGACAGTCAGCCAATCGAGGGCAGATGGGCCAGACAGTCAGCCAATCGAGGTCAGATGGGCCAGAAAGTCAGCCACTCGAGGTCAGATGGGCCAGACAGTCAGCCAATCGAGGTCAGATGGGCCAGTCAGTCAGCCAATCGAGGGCAGATGGGCCAGAAAGTCAGCCAATCGAGGCCAGATGGGCCAGACAGTCAGCCAATCGAGGCCAGATGGGCCAGACAGTCAGCCAATCGAGGCCAGATGGGCCAGACAGTCAGTCAATCGAGGCCAGATGGGCCAGACAGTCAGTCAATCGAGGCCAGATGGGCGAGTCAAGTCAGTCAATCGAGGCCAGATGGGCGAGTCAAGTCAGCCAATCGAGGCCAGATGGGCGAATCAAGTCAGCCAATCGAGGCCAGATGGGCCAGTCAAGTCAGCCAATCGAGGCCAGATGGGCCAGTCAAGTCAGTCAATCGAGGCCAGATGGGCCAGTCAAGTCAGTCAATCGAGGCCAGATGGGCCAGTCAAGTCAGTCAATCGAGGCCAGATGGGCCAGTCAAGTCAGTCAATCGAGGCCAGATGGGCCAGTCAAGTCAGTCAATCGAGGCCAGATGGGCCAGTCAAGTCAGTCAATCGAGGCCAGATGGGCCAGTCAAGTCAGTCAATCGAGGCCAGATGGGCCAGTCAAGTCAGTCAATCGAGGCCAGATGGGCCAGTCAAGTCAGTCAATCGAGGCCAGATGGGCCAGTCAAGTCAGTCAATCGAGGCCAGATGGGCCAGTCAAGTCAGCCAATCGAGGCCAGATGGGCCAGTCAAGTCAGCCAATCGAGGCCAGATGGGCCAGTCAAGTCAGCCAATCGAGGCCAGATGGGCCAGTCAAGTCCGCCAATCGAGGCTAGATGGGCCAGTCAGTCAAGGTCAGATCAGTCACTCAGTCGATACATAGATAAAGAAATAGACAGACAGAAATGTAATATATACTACATATTAAGCATTCACAAACTAGAAGACATGCAGTAAATATTAGAGAAACTCTTCACTCACTCTTGGGACAGAAGAAAATTCACTGAAATGATTTTTGCTCCTGGCATAATTAATGTGATAAAAATTAGAGCATACTCTGCATATTTATTAGTGCTGCACAAAAATTACAATACCAGGCACACATGTAGAAGCATAAAATCTCTCCTCAAATCATAGAAAAACAGCACAACTTACACACATCCTCTAATTTAGCCGTGTATCATATATATATATATATATATATTTTTTTTTATATATATATATATATATATTTTTATATATATATATAATAATATATTATATATATATATATATATATAATATATATATATATATATATATATTATATATATATATATAATCACACACAGGAGTGGTGTAACACAGTTTCTACACAAATCAGAAGGAACCTAACAATACCCTTAGGGCATCCATCGTTTGCCAAGATAAAAATGGGTTATGACATTGAGGTCTTTGGTACCAGATACGTCTTAGGAAAAGTGCCAAGCTGGAAGAATCATCACTAAACCCAACCATTTCCCACAGGTAGGTCTGTCAGCCAATATTAACTAGGTCAAAGAAATTGGGAAAATGTATGCAACTAGCAGGCACAGCAGCTGCAATCAGGCCCAACCACTAAGGTTGTATTAATTGCTAACAGCCAATTGATTGTTGGAGGTGGCCATCAGAAGGTGTGGCAATGTCCCAACTTTTGCTATGAGGCAGGATAGTTACAAGTAAACTTCCTAAGCCCGAATTTTTATCATAATATTTTCTTCAGGTGGTCTGCTGCTTATCTTACAAGGTTGAACCGAAGGTCCTTGGGCCTATCTCCTTAGGCTATGTTCACACTGCTTAAAATGGGACGTATTTCAGTCCGTAATTATGCACCGGAGTGCGCAAATTACGGCTGGAATACGTCCAAGTCATTACGGTAATCCACAGTTCTCATAGAGAACTATGGATTACGTCTCCTCTCCCTGCTTGGCGAATCCGCGCGGGGGGAGATAAGTGACATGTGAATTACCAGCGACGTATACGCGCCGCTGGTAATGCAAGTCTATGGGCCGGCGAGGTGCCGGCCCCGCTCCCGCCCCCGGCGTAATTGGGGGGCGTAATTACACTCTGCAAATACACCGTGTGAACCTAGCCTTAAGGTGGTTGTCCCATCTGGGCAAAAGGCTACAGAGCTCTAGAGGGTTAAAGTTTGCCCATTAAAAAAAAAACAAGCTTCTGCTTATAAGACCCAGCAGGGACTGGTGTCACCATCCTGGCAAGAGCTGCTAGAAAAGAAAGAGGTGGTCGGTAACCTAGGAAACCTGTAAGCGAGCAAAAAAGAAGAACTGCACTAGCTCTAAAATGAAGCAAAATCAGAACAGCAATTTATCTGGCAATAATCTTTCATTTCCTTTGCCTACATGTTTATAACTAAGCAATCAATGAGCTGGAAAAAAAACCTTTATGGCTCTGTTCACACATTAGTATTTAAATCCAATGTGCATTTTAGCAGCATAATCTTAGATTTATAGTCTTATTTCTTCTGCAGTTGTGCAGCTGGTATACAACAGGTCTAAAGCAGATTTGCAGGTGATCAAGTGTCCTGAGGCACAATATTTCTGTGGCAGATATTTTTCTGTGGTTTGGACAAACATTTACATACAAAGTTTCTTTTGCAATTGAACAGGGTTGTGGAAACCCCAATCACAAACATATTATGCAGCTTTGTCATTGGATCTAATGCAGATTTTAATGTAGAACCCACATCAAAATTCATGTTGAGTGTGGCACATGTGAACAGGACTTTAAAGTTCAGCATGAGATGTTGATATCAATAGCTTGACCTCATGGACCCTACTGTTGGGGCCCAACCACTATGTCATAATTTAGGAAGGCCAGTCAAACCATGGTTAGAGACCAGTGGCACACAAATGTGAGTGGTTTGTAAAGCGCAACTGTCTCTTGATTTCATTAGTAGAAATATAACATTTTTGTACCATATGTCAGTTCAGGTACTCTTTCCTCTGTGATTAAATTTAAAAGTGGACATTCACCTTGTCTAACATTGAAACTTATAAATGCAAAATTTAAAAGAGGAAGAAACAGAAAAAAAATCTAAATAAGGCACTTGAATAATAGAACTATAGGACTCCTGTAGGGTACAAACATTTCATAGGTAAGTCCCATAAAGCTTATATTATGGCCCCCTTTAGCCAGACAGAAAGAGATTTCATAAAACCAACAAACTACTTACAGACCGTCGAACATCCTTTAGAGACAGGTCTATTAGCTTCTTATTCATGGACCATTCTTCATCAGACTCCATAATTGCTTTCTGCGGCACAAACGGAAACCATGATTGTTAATTTGATTTATCTAAAACGACCCAAAAAAACCACCAAAAAAAACAACAATTATATGTATATATATATATACTGTCCCAAATTGTTTAAAGTCATAGTGATCCTAGTGTATGTAAACACTTGACTTTGCAGGAAGCAATAACAATGCCTCAAAAAAAAATCTCCCTCTCTCATTATTCTGGCAGATAGTAGTAATTTGGGTAATCTTAATTGACCTAAAAAGGGTAAGGTCTTCTTATATAGTGTATTTAAACTTCTGGTTTAAAGTGTACGCACGCACGCACACATTTATGAGCTCTAATTGCAGATTATGATAAGACTGCACTCCCTGTATCCCCTGTTACAGTATGGTTTCTATATGTGGGCAGCTTGAGGCTATTTCCACTATAAAAACGTAACCCCCATACTTTTCCCTTCATAGACACCTGTTGCCAGGTATACACAGTCACATGATCGTCACAGTTTAGCTGCTATGGAGGCACTGCCAAACACCCCATATAAAAATAGGTATTCATAGCAACATGTCCATCACACATGGCTCTAGATGTGCCACTAACACATAATTTAGTTTGGCGCACACAGTTGAGTTCCAGCCACTATGGCAAATATCAAAAATTGCTGCTGGAAATAGATGTGGTAGACAGCTTCACTTTGATCAATAATAATACCAAAAGAACAAGCAGCCAGGAGATCCAATGTCTTTAAAGGGGTTTTCTTGCTATAAAGATCATATCTGTAATGATGGGAACAGTAAAAATAAGCACTTTTGCAATTGGTTTGTATTAATTTGATCAATAATAATACCAAAAGAACAAGCAGCCAGGATATCCAATGTCTTTAAAGGGGTTTTCTCACTGTAAAGATCATATCTGTAATGATGGGGACAGTAAAAATAAGCACTTTTGCAGTTGGTTTGTATTACCTAAACAATTTAGTATAGCAACTATTAGCTTATCTGTAAGTGTCTAGAGCTAAATCTGTAGCCCCGGGCCAGGCCACGCCCTCTTTACTGTGATTGGCTGCCTGATATTCAGTTCGGCCCTTGTTGGAACATGGCCCTTATGCGGTACATGCCCTCTGTGCTGTGATTGACTGCCTGCTTACTTCCCTCTGAGCTGTGTAAAAATGTAAGTGAAACTGGCTGCCTCAGCTTTTTGGCTGCGGTCTGTGTAATAAAGGCTCTCTAAGCGCTCTAGGCTCCTCTCCCAGTGACAGCTCTATGTGAAGGATCTGGGCACAGCCTTATACACTCTGCTCCCCCTCTACCTCCTGCCTGATAACAGAGGGGGACGCAGAGTGCATGTCTCACATTTATTTAATCATTTCAGGCTCTATGTATAATTGCTTACAACAATTACAGCTTGTTGAGGGAGGGGACAGCTCTGCAGGCATGAAAACTGACCACTGCAGGAGGTCTGCAGAGCTGTGAGATTCTCTCCCTCCCACTGCTTACACAGAATGAAGACTGGGGAGGGAGCAGGGAGGGCTGTGATGATGTCACCAGTCTTCAGTGAGGGAAGACACGCCTACTGGGAGGAGAGACATGCCCTTGGATTTGAAGCTGTAAGAGACCGAAACAACTCATGTCTGTGAAAGTCTGTGGTGAGAATATGTCCTTTAACTATAAAAATCCATTTTGTACATTCTATGGTATATTCAATAGTGTCATATGGCTGTGAAGCTTGGACAGTAAGAAATGTATTCCTTTGAAATATTGAAATATGGTGCTAGAGGAGGGTCCTATACATGTTATGGATGGCTAGAAGAAGAAATAAATATGTACTGAAATTTCTTTGGAGGCCCAAACAACAAGACTACGACTCTCATACTTAGGACACTTCATGCAAAGGAAAAGATAGTTAGAAAACAGGATTTTTGTTACATATGTGAATAAATCTATTTCTTGCTCCGTTCATTGGGGGATACAGTAAACAGTGGGTTTAGGCTGCTGCAAGTAGAAGGCGACACCAAGCAAAAAAAAAAATGAAAGCTCCTCCCAGCAAGTCATAACCAAACACTGTGGATGGATGAGAAATGATACCCACACAGTGTAGACCAGCAGATGCTGAAGCACCCAAAGGATAAACTTGGTGGGAGCTGTGTCCCCCAATGAATCAGACGAGAATAGGATTTTGTATGTATGTAACAAAAATCCAGTTTTCTCACTTGTATCACTGGGGGACACAGAAGACAGTGGGATGTCCTAAGGCAGTCCACAGGGAAGGGAACAGGAAGACCTAGGATAATTGGTAACTAAGGTATGTGCCTGCAGAACCCTGCAAGCAAATCAGACATAACAGGATGTGAATGTGCACCCTGTGTAACAAAAGAAGACAAGTGGAGAAGAGAAGCTGCCAAACACACCTGCAGAGCAGAATCAATGGCACAGTGGGCGAGGAGCCACCACAGAAAACACCCGAGTAAAGAAAGGGGAGATCCTCTTATGTTGCATGATATAAAGGATGCCATCCGAGACAAAGACAAAACCATCCTGGAGAAAAGGAGAGATGTGAAACCCCAAAGTAAAATGTAGAAGCTGTTCCCAGCTCCTTTCAACACAGGTAGGAGGAATGAGACTGGAGATAATGAGGCTGCCCAGTATAGAATTAAGCAGGACAAGACTGATGGCCCCAAGACCCAGATGAAGCCAGAAGTTGTCAGGAAACAACAAAAGAAGCTGGGAAAAAGCAGAGTGAATTACTCCAAGAAATCTAGGGTGTCCCTGGAAAACTCTGAGAAATTGGTTCGCAGAAAAGAACATGGTGTCCCACGTCCGGCAAGCCCAGAACAAAGGCACAGACAAGCACGTAAGGTCCTTGCTTTGATCCACCTTAATATCCTGTGTGAGGAGGTGGGGAAGAGGCAGGAACCAGGAAGAAAATAGAACAAAGCCAAGAAATACTCAGAACATGCATGGCATGAGCCAAAGTCTGAAGTACCGCCCAAAATGGACCTGAAAACATCCATTGAGAAAAAAATGCTGACCATCAGACCTTTACGAGGCGTGTGGAGGGGGGTGGGGCAATGGTAAGATCTGAGGCCTAGTTCTAAGCCCACAGAAGGATCCTAGCTAACTCCGGTAAGGATAAAGCTATGTATTCATATGACATATGGCGGTGTGTATCTGTGCGCTCCGCTACATGCTGGCCAGTTTTACGGGGCGTACTTCGGGTGTATTGCAGTTCAGTTATGTCCCGCAAAAATGCCGTGTGAGCATACCCTAAAGAGGTATGAGAAAACTGAAGTCATAAGGAGGGTGACCACAGTGTAAATGTGGGACTACCCAACATTAGGAGTCACCTAGACCGAAGGATAACAGGGAAAATAGTGGCCCAACAGGAGAACGTAGGGCAACAAAAGAGAGCAAAATATACTGTCTGAAGGGGGAATCAAAGAAAGGTACGGCAATGCTGGAGAGGAGTTTCCAGAGATTACCTCACTACCTGAACAAAGTAAGAATAACAATAAGCGTAAGTTAAATACACCACGTGGGAGATGCCTTAGGATGTCCAAGAGCCGCATGACCAGGATAACCTGCACTGGAGTGCTGCTATGACAACCTCCAGTACTTAGGAAGACCACACCACAACACTCAAGATTTAGGGAGGAGAGGGAAAAACTCTGAGAAAACAGGGACAATGTTTCTCTAGGAAGACAATCCCCAGTGCCAGGCTAAGAAGAATTAACTGACAGAAATGGTCTGGAGGCTACAAGAGGACAAGCCCGTAGTCGGCAAAAGGTCTTCCAGCATATCCCCTTGTGAAAGAAAACTGGACCAAGTGTCCTTAATATAACAGAGCCTGCCATAGACTGACATGCCTGAGCGACGACAGGACAAAAACAAAACGTGTGACCTGTGAAAGCGGATTTCGAGGGAGGAAGTGTTGGTGCCTAAGGGGGTGTGGCTAGAAACCTGGCCCTTCTTGGTGCAGGTAAGCCCTGACGCTGGGATACATGACCAAGATAGTCGCCTGTAATAACTAAGGTTAATGGCCTGGCGAATCCTGAGTAGGAATTGTTTGTCCCAGAGCAAGATTAGCTTTAGAGGGAAATCCGCCGAAAGCTAGCCAGAGTGCATTGGGCAAGAAACCCAAGAATTCAGAGCAGGAGAATGCCTACTTGGACACTACCACTCCCCTAAAATTCATCGGAATGAGTTTGTTGAAGAAAGGAATAGAGATCTGGGTTGCAGAGGTAAGAACGGTCTACCATAATAACCCATGACATCTGCTTGCAATGATACTGGATCATAAGCAAAGCTGATGGTGCCACAGTACGGTGTGGTGATATACTCACCTGTCCGGCGTCTTCAGGCGCATGCGGGCTCACCCCTTTGGTACCTTGCACCTCAATGCATATAACGGATAAATTCCTTTCTGCCATTGCAGGAAAACGGCATAGGAATGAAGCACAAGCCAGAATAAGAGTTTCTGGTGCCCTCAGGGGGGATTACATCTAAAGTGGTGACCATGATGACAATCTTCGTTTGGTAAGGAGAAAAATCTCCATCACCACCTGCAAGTTGCTTAGTGTCGCCTCCTAGTGTTAGCAACTTATACCCACTGTCTTCTGTTCCCCCAATGATACAAGCGAGAAAAGAGATTATGCTCAGCAAAGTAGAAGGCCAATGAAAAAAAGACCAGCAATGAGTGGGATTAACACAATAGAAAATGATATGGAGGCCAAACTCTGTGGATAGTTGTTCCGAACGGAGCTTGGTTTTCAATTGTTCGACTTACTACACAGAGACCCTTTGAGTGAAAATCGACTCAACGGCACCAGATCATCAGAAAAGAGGCATCATGGGTCGTAACTTAAGGCACAAAAATAACTTCAGTTTCATCATTGTCATGCCTTACCCATCAGATGTTATCCATGTAGGGCCATGAAATGATTGGAGTTGTACGTTAAAAAAGCAAGCACTGCTAATAGTATTAGACACAATGTAACACATGCCATCGTCTCATATAAAGTCTGCAAAATAACAAGCTTAGCAGTAAAAGAGCAAGCATGAAGGCCAGCAAAAGTCAAGAGTAAATGTTATGTCGCCTGGTTTTTGCCTAATGAAATCTCGTCTGGGCTCGGTGTCATTCCGCTGAATGTGTTCCTGGACACTGGGAGACAATTGCTTTTTACCGAGTTCTTCTTGCAATGTACTTCACTTTCGCTGCTGAATACATTCAGGTGTGATTTATGTCTGCAATAACCTTCCATAAATCTGGGATAATGAGTTTTTACTAGGTGTGCAGGAAATCCTTCCATACACGGAGGTGTTGTCTGATTGAAAAGATGTGATCTTTACCCTGCTCGTTACAAGACTTCAATTTACTCCACAATGCTATAAGGGGAAAGTCAAACTTTTTGTGCTGAAGATTCAAAGTTCATTCTGCAGAAACAGGACAGAATATTTTAAATTATATATTTTTTTTTACAAAATATATTTGGGGCAAAAAAAAAATAATTAAGGGACAAATTAGAAACTACAGATCCATTGTAAACCAATGGGATCAACCTCGGATCTTCTAAAAACTGAAACAATGTGTGTCCAGAACCTTAGGGCTTGTTCACACAACGTTTTTGTGATCTGTTTCACGGATCCGCAAAGATCTAACAATTGTCAGTGTGATTAACATTGCTTTCAATGCAAAAGCGCATCGCTGTTCACACGAGTGATCGGCGATCTGCCTTACGAATCCGCTTTCGGATCCGTTTTAAGAAATTGACATGTGCAATCTTCTTGCGTTTTACGCAAGAGAAATCCCCATAGGAAATAATGGAGTGCGCTTTTGGCATCCTAACGGATCCAAAACGCAGCATACATTTGGGTGCGTTTTGGATCCGCTTTCAATGCCAAAAACGCATCCGTAAAACGCATTGGATTTAAATTATATATAAAATTTTAATATTATGTTTGGGTTATATTTAGTTTATAAATGTATATAAATATATATTTATATAAATTATATAATTATATAAATGTATATAATAGTATATTTATATATAAATATACTTTTGTATAGTATTTATATATAATATAAATGTATATATTATAAATGTATATAATAGTATATAAATGTATATTTATATAAATGTATATATATATATATATATGTATACTAAATATATATTTAGTTTATAAATGATTGTTATTAATTCATTTACATGGGGTGGGTTTGAAAACTATTGGTTGATTTAAAAAAAAAAAAATAAGGGGGCGGGTTCTAAAATCATAGGTGTATGTACAGTTGACTGACACTAGGTAAAAAAAAAAGGGTTTTTTCTTGGTCATTGATAGGCTATATTATATTTAAATTGCAGTTTGATAGGTTGATTTAAATAAAGCATTGAAAAAACGGATCCGTAAAACGCATGCAAAACGCATCCAATACGCATCCAAAAAAGGATCAGCTGTTGCGTTTTCTGGATCCGCTTTTTGGATGCAGTTTGCATCCAGTTTTCGCAGGTTAAAAACGGATCCGTAAAACGCATCCAAAATGTCGTGTGAACAAGCCCTTACAATTCAATGGCCAAAAGAAGAAAATAAAAACAATAATAATAATAATAAGGATCAACACTAAAAATTATACACAAACATATTTTTAACATTTGTATTTCTTTTAACTAAAGCAGTATCTTTAGTTTCCTTTCTTACAAAGCCATGAAGTATCACTTAGACATTCCAAATCATGATCAGTAAAAGTCCAACCTCCCACCAATCTCAAGAGTGATCACAGTTTTTCTCTGCATAGAAAGTGGCTGTGATATTGCTGTGTAAGGGAAAACAGTGAAGGAAACAAAACACTTTGGTAACATTTGATTTCCACACCGAAGGGGGTCCCATAGATTAGATACCCAAGATCATTTGAACAAACTCTTACATCATTCCTTTCTAAGATGGGGAAATCCATTTATTTTTTTCTTTCTGAATTAGCAAAAAAAAAAAAAAAAACCTTCTAAAATATTATTAGTACACAGAGAGCCCCTTAAAATAAGTGCATGTATAAAAATAATTCCTCTGTAAGACGACATCTATAACATTTGGTTCCTGCACAAGCAAGTAGGAGTTTGGTGAGTTAGGCCATGTTCACACGGCTGATTTTGGGACGGATTTCAGTCCGCATTGTGCGCCGTACTGCGCACGAATACGGCTGAAATGCGTCCCTGCCATTACGGTAATCCACAGTTCTCATAGAGAACTATGGATTCCGTCTCCTCTCCCCGCATTTCGCGAGCGGGGAGAAAGTGACATGCACATTATCCCGGCGGGATATGCGCCGTGGATAATAAAAGTCTATGGGGCCGGCGAGCTGACGGCTCCCCGCCCACACGCCGTAATTGCGGACGAAATCCGTCCGGCAATTGTGGTGTGAATCAGCCATCTGAAAATAGCCTTACAGAGATGTCATAGGAAAAAATCTGATCTAGAATAATCCTAAACATCCTGGATTATTGCTTCCTACTGGGTTTTGATTTTTTGGAGGCGATATGGTATATACGCTTTACATCAGCTATTCATACTTCCTCTCTTTGAATACATACAAACTAGCTATGATGACCCATGTACATCATTTTACCAGTGCCTCCAACTATTGGATGTTGGTGGATGTTAGAGACCTTGTGCTCCTCCACTTTCCATTTGAGGATGCCCCACAGATGCTCAATAGGGTTTAAGTCTGGAGACATTCTTGGCCAGTCCAGCACCTGTATTTTCTTTAGAAAGGCAGTGGTCCCTGTGGCCCAGTTTCCAAAGGGAGGGATCATGCTCTGCTTCGGTATGTCAAAAAACATGTGGGCATTCATGTTTCCCTCAATGAACTCTAACTCCCCACAGCAGGCTGCACTCATGCAGCCCCAAACCATGATACTCCCACGTCCATGCTCGACTGTAGGCAAGACACACTTTTCTTTGTACTCCTCTCCTGGTTGCCACGACACACGCTTGACACCATCTGAACCAAATTGGTTTGTCTGCTTATCATATTCACAAGTGCAGATACAAAAAATTTAAAATGAATCTTACACTTTATTTATAGACATGAACAAAATTGTTCATGTCAATTATTCAGGGCACTTGAATATACTAGTCCATTTCACTGTGCCAACCCAAGTCCAACATGAGTAAAAGTATTAAAATAGTAGATCCCAAGTAGGCAGCAGAGAAAATCCCCTAGGAATGGCCGGCTGACAGGGAGCTAAGCACACCTGTATGCAGTGTTTCAGAGACTGGTCCGTACCCTTTCTCAAGCAATGGATGGTTACTGCATATCTGCTAACAAAGTTCCATCGGCAGAAAGGGCTTACATTTTCACGTGCATTTTAGAATTGGAACTAAGCTGAATGGCAAAGGTTCGCCTTCTCCAATGCGTCGCGTTTTCTGTTTCATCAAATGAATGCACGTTGTCATGTCATGGGAGAAGCATCAGAGAACAAACACCCTGCAACCATTGCTGGAACAACACAAGCTGTTGGTCGCTGTGGCAGTGGTCTGGGGAGTGTTTTCATGACATTTTCTGGGCCAATCATCCATGTGGGAAGTACTTCAACGATTTGGGTATGATTCCATCCTTGTAGATCACATACACTCCTGTATGCTGGTCTTCGATGGGGTGGATGGGATCTTGCAGTAAGACAAAGTGACATGTCACACGGCTAGAAATCAAAAATCAATTAAGCTGTGCACATCCATATATTTTGAAAAAACGTAAGCATAGGTGCACACTGAAAAGGCAATAGCATACATCTAATACAAATATCAGTGGCACACTAAAAACTAAGTACTAAGTAGAACATCGAGGTATATAGGATCCCCTTGACGCTATTGGGAGGTGAGCTTAATACAATCTTTGATCAAAAACTGTAAACTAAGAGTTCCAGGTTTTTCATATTTTCCTTAGCAGTAATGCATTTCCAATATTCCTATATACCTTGATGTTCTACTTAGTACTTAGTTTTTAGTGTGCCACTAAATTTTTCAAAATATATGGATGTGCACAGCTTAATTGATTTTTGAAGTCTATTTGAGGAATGGCAACCTCATTGGCTTCTCTCCGGCTACCTCTGTTTGTATCTGGGGGGCAGGATTAGTGACAAGTAGCAGGTTCCGTATCACTTCCGTGACATCATTAGTTTGAATAAGACTACATAGGTGACGAAACATGATTTAATAATATAGGGCAACTCAAGTACTGTACTGGGGATCCCCTTGACGCTATTGGGAGGTGAGCTTAATACAATCTTTGATCAAAAACTGTAAACTAAGAGTCCCAGGTTTTTCATATTTTCCTTAGCAGTAATGCATTTCCAATATTCCTATATACTTTGATGGTCTACTTAGTGCTTAGTTTTTAGTGAGCCACTGATATTTGTATTAGGCTATGTTCACACGGCTTATTTCAGAACGTATTTACATCGGATTGCCGATCGTAAATATGTTCTGAAATCAGTTGAAAATCAGTTGCAAATAAGTGCCACTAAGTGTGGCACGTATTTGTAACTGATTTCCCGACGGATTCATCATCTCCATTCATTGTAGGTGGTGAATCCGTCCGTAAATAATTGACATGCACATTGTTTTTCCGTCCGGATTGCCGTCGTCAATCCGCGGCGGCAATCCGGAACGGAAATACGCGTCGTGTGAACGACGAGCCGTATTTTCTATTGAAATCAATAGAAAATGGGCTGTTACTTATTTCTGACCGATTTGCCGACGGATTGACGATCGTCAATCCGTCGGCAAATCTGCGGCGAAATAAGCCGTGTGAACGAGGCCTTAGACACGGCTAGAAATGTCTGACACTGGTTGAAAGAGCTTGACCAAGACTTCCAAGTACTACCCTGGCCCCCTAATTCCCCAGACTTGAACCCCATTGAGCATCTTGAGAATCCATCTTCATGCAACCTCCAGCAGCTGGGGAAGGTACTGCAGTCAATATGGCTCCAGATACCAGAGACAAACTACCAGGGCCTGATGGAGTAACTCCCAGCCTGTCTAGCTGCTGTCTGTGCTGCACACAGTGGTTACTCTGAACATTAGCTGGTGGTCATAATAATGTGTCTTGACTGAGTATATTCTGCAACAAAGTTGTTAGACTTTATAAAATGAGAAGGTTACCACATAATCATTGTCTTAAGCGTCACAAGGCTCATGCTGATTTTTGGCATCTAATCTGGTACTTTTCTTGCATCCAAAAATTGCAGTGATGGCTAGTTAACTTACTGAGGTGTTGGAAACAATGTGACTCACTTCCCATAAGTATGCTTTTTAGAATTTACTACCTGCACCCTTTAAACAGTTTCTGATGAGGACTGCAATAAGGTTTGTGCTATAAGATGTGTCCAGGCCCACCTAAGAGCCCTCTCCACCATTCTGAATTGCCAGGAAGCCTTTTGAGTCAGCCCCATCCCGCCACTAAATATAGTCAGGGAAAAGTATACTTGTGGGAAACACACGAGGCCTTGGTGACTGGCCAACAGCACTAAATAAGAGGAGGAGAGCATCATTTATATCTTATATCCTCCTCTTCAACAAGCCCTAATATTTGCCATAATTTAAACAAGTCCTTATTAGCACCAAGATCATATTACCATTAAAATTTCTGAAATGTACTAACCTTGAAATAAATTGGTGCCATATCTCCCATTTCCTTAGGCAGAGGAACACATTCATAGACTAGATGGAAACGCTTTTTCAGGTTTATGTTCGTTTCAAGAAAGACGCAGTCCAGTCCTTTTTCAGCAAACATCTTAACTAATGTTTTACGGAACATCTAGAATGAAGGAATCATATAATTAACAGTGAAGCCCTCTAGTGAAGAGGGACAAAACAAAAAAAGGAGGCAGTAGAAGGGAGGAGCTATGGACAAATGTTGGTCCCCATATAAAACAATTTAGGGATTGTTATGTGAAGCAGTGGGATACACATAATAGTGCAGTTGGAAAGCAAGAGAGACAAGATCTTGGGGATATCTTATCCCCAAGTTATTGTCTATCTGTACAATTTTCTGATACACAATATTTGCATGTACTGGCTTGGTGATACTGTATATCCTTTCTGATATCTACATAGTAGTAGTGCTGTACAAACATTTCATATGGGTTCCTAGCCATATAGGGTATTATATATCTTTCTTAATTTCATTATTTATTGTGAGGTTCAGTTTTTAATGCATATCAATAAAGTTTGTTATTTTATTTCTTTTGGGATTTGTATTTTTCTATGAGCCAAGGTGTTGTCTTGGTTTTATGATGTCAAAATGTGAAAAGCATGATGAGGAGGACTGTTTAAAACCCAATTCCTAAAGTTATTCGGCGATTTAGGGATCAAACAAATAATATGAATTTTGCCATTCAAGTCCTTGTTAGAGATCAGAAAGTTATGCAAAAAGTACTGAAACGCTGAACAGTTGGACATGTGCATTCTAAAGTTAAGAGATGGTCTCATTTACTTTATTTAATAAAAAAAAGTCAAGAAATTTTGGGTGACATGTATGAATGGGGCTGCTCCAGATATCTGGCGTCTTTTCAGCCCGATATCAGGCATCGCCCAGTTCATACATGTTTAAATCTCCCACACGCCATTCTCTGGTGCATTACATAGCGCCTGCAGCGCTATTGGATGTTGGTGGATGTTAGAGACCTTGCGATCTCAGGGGGCATGCAGGAGGCAGGGCGCACTAGAACCGTAGCGAAGCTACATATTTATAGCTTCGGTATGGCATTTATAGGCACATTACAGCTGGAACCGGTATACTACTTCCAAAGTGGTATAACTGAACCAGAAATGTCACCCTAGCGCTAGAATGCGCCCGATTTATGACCCGCTGTATGATTTTTAAATAATTTGCTTTTTATTGCATGAAATATTTGATACAATAGAAAAGCAGAAATTAATATTTGGTACAGAAATCTTTGTTTGCAATTACAGAGATCAGACGTTTCCTTAAATTCTTTGCACACATTGCAGCAGAGATGTTGGCCCATTCCTCCATACAGATCTTCTCCAGATCTTTGAGGTTTCGGGGCTGTCGCTGGGCTACATTTAGTATCAGCTCCCTCCAAAGATTTTCAATTGGGGGCAGGTCTGGAGACTGGCTAGGCCACTCCAGGACCTTGAAATGCTTCTTACAGAGCCGATCCTTAGTTGCTGTGTGTTTAAGGTCATTGTCCTGCTGGAAGACCCAGCCGCAACCCATCTTCAATGCTCTTACTGAGGGAAGGAGGTTGTTGGCCAAAATCTTGCAATACATGGCCCCATCCATCTTCCCTTCAATAAAGTGAAGTTGTCCTGTACCTTTTGCAGAAAAACACTCCCAAAGTATGATGTTTTCACCCCCATGCTTCACGGCTAGGATGCTGTTCTTGGGGTTGTACTCATCCTTCTTCCTCCAAACACGGCGAGTGGGGTTGATACCAAAATAAAACTTTTTTGTATCATCTGATCACATGACCTTCTCCTGCCTTCTCTGGATCATCCAGATGGTCATTAGCGTACTTCAAATGGGCCTGGACATTTGCTGGTATGACTAGGGGGACCTTGTGTGCCCTGCAGGATTTTAATCTATGATGGCGTAGTATGTTACTAACGGTAATATTCGACACTGTGGTCCCGGCTGTATTCAGGTCTTTGACCAGGTCCTCCCATGTAGTTCTGGGCAGATTCCTGACCTTTCTGAAAATCATCCTTACCCCACAAGGTGAGATCTTGCATGGAGGCCGAGACCGAGGAAGGTTGACAGTCATCCTGCGTTTCTTCCCTTTCCTAATAATTGTGCCAACACTTGTTGCCTTCTCACTAGGTTGCTTGCCTATTGTCCTGTAGCCCATCCCAGCAGGTCAAGTTTGTCGTTGGGGTTCTTAGACAGGTCTGTGGTCTTGGCCACGGTAGAGAGGTTGGAGTGTGATTGAATGGGTGTGTGGACAGGGGTCTTTAATAAAGATAACGAGTTCAAATAGGTGCAATTAATACAGGTAATGAGCGCAGAGTAGGAGAACTTCTTAAATAAAGCCTAACCGGTCTGTAAGAGCCAGAATTCCTGCTGGTTGGAAAGTGATCAAATACTTATTTCATGCAATAAAATGCAAATGAATTATTTTAAAATCATGCAATGTGATTTTCTGGATTTTTTTTTTAGATTCTGTCTCTCACAGTTGAGTGCCTGCGATAAAAATTACAGACCTCTCTATTCTTTGTAGGTGGGAAAACTTGCAAAATCAACAGTCTATCAAATATGTATTCCCCTCCCCTTATGATACACACGCATATATACATACACACACATATATAGGTTACTGACAGAGGCAGTAAAGGGTTACTTCTTACTCGTTTCTCTTGCCTCCAGGAATGTCCTCACCTGCACTTATTACAGATCAGCCTAGAGTAGGAGGTACTGATGATTACCCCATAGCTCTGTTTGGGTTCAAAGTGATTTAGGACTCTGACTACTGGGGAGGACAGAGTGCCATGTTTTCTGCCACTCTAAGGTTGCAAATGAAGGTCCAGTCTACAGGGGCAATCAAATAAACAAAGGCCCTGAATAACTTCTAAGGTTGCCACCAGTTTGAAACAGATTGATGTAAGTGTAATTTGCATACAATGGAACATAAAAGTGCTAATAAAATAAAGTAGCAAATAAAAGTAAAATGCATAAGGATATTATAAACACATCACACTGGTAATGGATCATCTAATCATTAAAGGGGTTTGCTCACCATGCTGTTTCACAGCATCACAGGTAGCTTCAGACACACACTGCCTCGTCACCCAGGTTGTGAGTGGTTCTGTAGCAGTGAATAGTAGATTAAGCTCCTAGATAACTAGCTGAATGTTGTCCTTGGTAACAAAGCTACAAATGCTTTGAGGAGTGAAAACAATTGCTTACTTGTAAACAAGCTAATCTTGTTAAAAATAAGGGTCTTATGTATAAAAACTGTCTAGCAGTAAGACTGTATTTGTTGCCCATAGCAACCAACCAGAGCACAGCTTTCATTTCATGTAGTGCTCTGGAAAAATAAAAGACGAGCTCTGACTGGTTGCTACTGGAAATAGAGACTGTCTTACTGCTAGACTGTTGTCATCCACAAGGCCTAAAGTCTCTGCTCCCTTTGACCATGGAGAGGTCACTCCCTCCTCAGTCTAATCAGGAAGGGAGATGTGGACAGTAATCAGAGAAACTTGTGTGCATTTAGAGCAGATAAAATCTCTTATCTCCTGACCCGGGCAATATCAAAAGAGCAATGTATTTAGAAAAGGTCTTCATTTACCGTTCCTGACATTTTGAAAGCTAATCTTTTTAGTGAGAAAACCCCTTTAACATTCTGGCTGAAGGAAAAAACATTTAACGTATTTCTAAAATAATCCAGATAATGTAACACAATGAATCCATAAATAGTGATGTCCTTGTCAGGCTTTACTGAACTTTTCTCATTTTGTAGAGTGGTTTCGATTACATAAAAGTCTCCTCATAATTAATGCAGAAAATGTTCTCGCTCACTATATTTCTTGCTCTTAGAAACATGAATGTAACAGAATTCAAGCTGTTGCCTATTCTCCCCACCATTTAACCATCATACTGAAGAGTAATTGTAGTTATTGGTGACTTTTCAGAATAAACTGCGTGTGTATATGAGGAACAGCGGGATTTCTGGCTATGAAATAATTTCTATCCCACATTTCAGCAGTTCGAATGCTTTCTAGGCTCCATTTTGGCTCAGATTGCCAATCGTCCCTGGATTCAGGCCACAGTGGGCAGAGACTAGCGTCTACGATGTTTCCCATAAAATGCACTGAAAAAAAGAGGAGTTCCTGCTTCCCTAAACACTCTTATAAGTAGCAATATGGATGTCATACATAGTTGTGCGCAGTGTTTCTGTAAATCCAGGTCTGGGGTTAGAAAGAACATTTAGTAGAAGCAGCGTCTCTGTGTCTACTTTATCTCTCTGCAGCTGCTCCCTTCTAAATAGACAACTATGGGCAGCAGCTGTAACCTGATCCCACAGTTAAATGACATTCTGTCTCCATCTCTGCCTCACTGAAGATTACCAGTCAGTTGAGGGCAAGTCATGTATAAGGCAGAGAAAAAGAGAAGGAGTCTAATCCTTAAAGAGAACCTGTCACATAGATTATGCTCCCATTGCGGAGGACAGCATGAGCTAGTGACAGACATGATGTTTCCAGCGCTGTGTCCCTTATTCTGTAAGATGCTGGAGTTTTCGTGTATTTAATGCTCAAATCTGCAGTTTTCAGCCAGAAAAGAGTCATGAAGAGAGTCCGTTTTTCATGCCCCGCCCACCTGAGGCTAGCCCCAAACACCCCACATCTGATAAACCTATTACTTTGAATAGGTAGAAATAGGTGAATAACTGCCAGTGGGCGGGTCTAACCTTTGGTGGGCGGGGCTAACACCTGCTCATGAATAAGATTTGACCATTAAATGCCCTAAAACTACAGCATCTTACAGAATAAGGGACACAGCGATGGAAACAGCATGTCTGACACTGGCTTGTGCTGTGCTCAGCAAGGGGGGCATAATCTATGTGACAGGTTCCCTTTAAATAAAGGCATTTTCTGTATAACGTATATTAAAGTTTCACCGTTTGCAGTATTGATTTATTAGAAAACAATAAAAATGACAGTTATACTTAAAGATGAATACCCAAACTAAACTGATATTGTGTTAGGCCTAATGCAATTAGTGCAGTCCTGATATCCTAAGGCAGCTATAGAAATAAAGAACAGATCACCTGAATCTCATTCCAGATGTCTTCATCCAGCAATGTCACTGCCGTGCAGTGCTGTAAAGGGACGATCAGGCAGTGACCCTCTGTGAGCGAAAGGTGATTGGGAAGACACAAATATACCTATTTAAAAAAAGAAGAAAAATTACTAAAGTAGCAAGGTGATGCTAAAAGAACCAGCAGATAATACTAATGCCCTAAAAATCAAACATTAGGGTAAAACCTTAATAAACATCGATAAAACTATGGCCAAAAAAAAAAAAGAGAAAAAAAAAAAGTCCACCCTGCCCAGTACCTAAACCCTATGCACACCCTGATATAGCCTTATAAAGACATAGAAATAACAACATAGATATAGAAACAACAATAAGGAGATTTCCAATTTTAATAGGGCTAATGCAGGGTAAGAGTGCGTAGGGTTAAGGTTCGTGGCACAGTCACCATTTTCGGGGCAGTATCTTTGTGGCTAGGTGTAGTACAGTGCAATGGCTTTGTGACTGCTGTTGAAAGTATGCGCTGGCCAGTGCACACATTCAACTGTGCTCCGCCCCTGGCTCCAGTTTATTATCCTGGGAAATCACAGCACAGTGCGCGCTATGATTTTGCCATATTTACCGGGCATACTTTAGGCGCATTGCAGCGCAATTACTGCCGAAGTACGCCCCGCAAATATGTTGTGTGAACATATCCTAAATAACACATTCCACATGGGACACATTTATTGGTCTTGCTTCATTTTATAACCTGGTACTTCTCTTTTCCCAGTTCTGCGTAGAGATCACTATCTTTCATCTGGATTTCTTCAGATGGGGAGGTCACAGGGTGGACATTGGCAAGATGGTTCCTTTTTTTGTCCATGAATTTATGCTCGTTTGTCCATGAATTTATGCTCGTTTGATCTCTTGTTGGATTTTTGGGACACTACAAATCTTACAGTTACATAGTTTGTAAGGCCAAAAAAAGACAAGTCGTCCATCCAGTTCAGCCTGTTGTGCTAAAGTGTTGATCCAGAGGAAGGTGAAACTGCTCCATGAGGTAGAAGCCAATTGTCCTCATTTTAGGGAAAAGATTCCTTCAATCTGGCAATCATAAAAATCCCTGGATCAACGCCCCCTTCTCCAGAATCCCGGTCGCTATAACTTGTTATATTATTACGCTCCAGAAATGCATCCAGACCCTCTTTGAACTCTGTTATTGAACTCACCATGACAATTTCCTCTGGCAGAGAGTTCCACAGTCTCACCGCTCTAACAGTAAAGAATCCCTTTCTATGTTTATGTAGAAACTTTCTTTCCTCAAGACGTAGAGGAAGCCCCCTTGTTCTTAATACAGTCCTGGGTATAAATTGATCTTGGGAGAGATCTCTATATTGACCTTTAATATATTTAAACATATTTATTATGTCCCCTGAAGCCGTCTTTTCTCTAAACTAAATAATCCTAACCTTGCTAATCTTTCTGGGTATTGAAGTCCACCCAGTCCTTTTATTATTTTTGTTGCCCGCCTTTGTACCTGTTCAAGCTCTACAATGTCTTTCCTGTGAACTGGTGCCCAAAACTGTACACAATATTCCATGTGTGGTCTAACCAGTGACTTGTATAGTGGGAGAATAATATTCTAATCATGTGCATCTATGCCCCTTTTAATACACCCCATAATCCTATTTGCCTTGGCTGCTGCTGCCTGACACCGTCTGCTACAATTAAGTTTACTGTCCACCAGGATTCCCAAGCCTTCTCCATGTCCCTTTTATCCAGTGCTTTTCCATTTAACATGTAGTCATATAATGGATTTTTCCTCCCCATGTGCATAACCTTGCATTTATCTGTATTAAACCTCATCTGCCATTTCCCTGCCCAGGCCTCTAATCTATCCAGATCCCTTTGTAATAACACATTATCCTCTATTGTGTTGATTACTTTACAGAGCTTAGTATCAACTGCAAAGATCGATATTCTACTGTGCAATCCATGTGTAAGATCATTCATGAAAATATTAAAGAGGAAAGGGCCAATACTGAACCCTGTGTTACCCCACTAGTAACAGCGATCCAGTCTGAGTATGTACCGTTAATTACTACCCTTTGTTTTCTATCACTGAGCCAATTACTAACCCCCTTGCACACATTTTCCCCCCAGTCCAAGCATTCTCATTTTACTTACCAACCTTTTATGTTGTAACGTATCAAATGCTTTAGAGAAATCTAGATATAGTACAGCCAATGCTTCACCCCGACCCCGTCTAGAACTAACTTCCTCAAGCTGATGAGATTAGCTTGATAAGACTGATCCTTCATAAACCCATGCTGGAACGGCGGTATACATTTATTTTCAGTGAGATATTCCAGGATAGCATCTCTTAGAAAACCTTCAAACATTTTACAAACAACAGAGGTTAAGCTTACCGTCCTATCGTTTCCAGGATCACTTTATGACCCCTTTTTGAATATTGGCACCACATTTGCTATGCGCCAATCCTTTGGGACATACCCCGTTATTAGACCGTCCATAAATATTAAGAATAGGGGCCTATCTATGACATTACTTAACTCCCTTAGGACACGTGGGTGTATGCCATCTGGACCTGGGGATTTGTCCATGAGACAGAGCTTGGGTTAGCCAAGAAACATTTAAGTTGGTTTACCTCATCCCTCTGCTCATCAACAGGAAGGTCATCCTCCTCGGTAAATACAGTGGAGAAAAAGTTGTTTAATAGGTTTGCTATTTTCTCGTCGCCCTCTACAGTCTCTCCCTCAATACTTTTCAAGGTGCCAACATTTTCTGTTTTAATCTTTTTAATATTTATATAATTTAAAAAAAAATTGGGGTTAGTTTTACTTTCTATGGCAATATGTCTTTCTGTCTCCAGCTTTGCTGCCTTTATCATTAGTTTATATATTTCATTTTTTTCCTTATAGTTTTTCCGTGCCTCTTCACTACCCTCCTGTTTTAGGAGTTGAAAAGCTTTCTTTTTGTTATTTATTGCCTCCTTTACATTTCTGTTGATCCACATTGGGTTTTTTCTGTTTCTAATTATTTTATTACCATAAGGTATGTATCTCTCACAGTGGGCGCCTAAGATGTTTTTAAAAATATCCCATTTATTATTTGTTCTGCTATTTTTAAACACCTTGTCCCAGTCAATATGGTTTAGGGCCTCCCTAAGCAGAATAAAATTAGCCTCGACAAAAACTCTCTTGAAGGATAAATGGAAACTTATTATATTATGGTCACTATTTCCTAGATGCCCCTCAACCCGAACCTTTGTTACTCTGCCAGGTCTATTAGTGAATATTAAGTCTAGAAGGGCCTGCTGGTTCTTTTAGTATCCTTGCTATTTTCAACTAGATATTTATTAAACATTAAGGGCGACATTTCCCAGCACGCCAACGCCAGTTTTTTTGGTCTATATTGCGCTAAAACAGCTTTTGCCGCCATATTTTGGATGTAAATAAACTGTCGTACACCGAAACCAGGCGCATTATATTCCGGTACCTACACATTGTAATGCGCCTAAAAATGATGCACTGTGCGCCTCCATAATGAAATGCGCCTATTGAGGAAGATAGCACTTCATTACAAGTGTATATGTGTTAGGCACATTACTCGTATGTGTAAGGTGCATTTCATATACTTGTAATGATAAGCTATGTGCCTCGATAGGGGCATTACATACGCTTCTAATGATATGCTATGTGGCGCGATTTGCCATTTCATTGGCAGAGTATGTAATGCCCGTAACAAAGCACATCGCGCACAGAGGCGCATAGCTTATCATTACAAGTATATAAAATGCGCCTAACACATACTTGTAATGCGCCTAACACATACTTGTAATGCGCCTAACACATACTTGTAATGCGCCTAACACATACTTGTAATGCGCCTAACACATACTTGTAATGCGCCTAACACACGTAAAATGTGAAATGCGCCTAACATATATACCCTTGTAATGATGTGCTATGCGTCTCAATAGGCGCATCTCGTTATAGAGGCGCACAGCGCATCATTTTTACTATGCAAGGTATACCTGACACCAGATTTTTGATAGGGTCGGACTTTCTGGCGCACTTTACACTTATTTAATGCGCCTAAAAACTGACGTAGCACTGCCAATTTCCCGACATCTTGCCCTAAGTTTTATACTTAATTTTATACTAAATTCATGGAAACCTTTTAGACCTATCTAGAATTTACTGGTTCTTTATCATATATAATTCCTATTACTAAACAGGGTTTCAGTAAGCTTCCAAGATTTGGCTACAGTGAGACTAAATATTTTCATTTATGGCTATGTGAAATATAGTTTAGCCCATTTTCAATTTTTTTTTTTTTTACATCCAACCCTGACAGTGTTATAAATAAATTTTAGAATATACATAATCCACTACTAAAAGACTTTGGGAAATGTAATACACCCACATTATTATATATTTTATTATTTAACTAGGGCTATATGAAATGAAGTAGGTGATTTGAAGCTTAGCAACAAAAAACCCCCCAAAAAACCACAGTTCTGCCTCCTGGTGTACAGACATAAAATTATTTGGCACAGAAATGTAGACGACTTTAGATTTAAGGGAATAAAATGACAGGTTTGCATTAATGACTTCTTATTCTATTCTGACATATTGGTCGTATATGTATTTTTAGCACAAGGATTTGTTAGGTTTTTTTTTCACCAAGGGGTTCAATGTGACACATAATAACCAAATAAACTTGACAGGTCCTGACATACGCTGTTATCTTCAGTCTATAAAGGGGCTTTTTCCAGGCTATGATTCCATCTATCACAGTGCTGCTGCAGCAACAGTCATTAATGTACAAGGCTCCTGAACAGTGTCAGTTTTTATCTTCCAGATGCCAACGCCAGTACCCAATGCCCCATACTGGTTATGCTGCTAGTGCCGAATGTCATTGTACAGCAATTTCATGCTAACCTGATTCACTCTACAGCTCTAAGCTACAAACCAATCTTACTGTAATCTGGTGGAAAGGAGAGAAAGCAGCGTCACCCTTGGAATTTTCTGCCTTGTACAAAACATTTTACTTCTCAGGCAGAAAAATAAAAAAAAGCAGTAAAATACGTTTGCCAAATGATTTCTCGTTAATACACTTTGCAGCAATCAATGTTTCTATCTGAGGAGAAGCCGCGTGGACTTTTGGGAAATATCATAAACCATAAAATATCATAAAATTTTGCTTAGACCGGACAGCAGAAACGTGCGTGAATGACATGGTTTACTGCTTGTATCGAGTGTCTGACAGGATTCACCTACTTTTCCATATTCCATTTCGGTAATTCATCCTTTTTCCACCTCCTTATATCTTTAACCTCATTGAACCGTGCTTCTGTTTGATATTATTCCACTGATCCGGCTGCCTTCATACTCTAAATTAACTGTGATTTGACCCCACTTGTCTCCTCTACCTTGATAATAACCCAGGCTAATCAGCTTAGTGGGTCTGTTAGCGCTGCTTTATTTTCTTTTGATAGAAAATACACTTAAATAAGAAGTCATACTTGTAATGCCATGTCCCCACGGCGCGGTTTTTCAGCCGGTTCTCAGTTTTGAAAACCGGCTGAAAAACTTTTACACGGACCTTAAAGGGGTTGTCTCACTACATTGATTCCTCTTACCTCAGTCTTGTTTTCTTGGTTTCACTTTGAATTCAGGGGCGTGTTTACTGGCTTCCACTAGGCTGCAGTAGAAGTCAGGTCTGTAGCTATAGCGACCAGGGCTGGCAGCCTATCAGGAGAGATTGAATAGGTCTGTAGCTAAAAGCGACCTGAGGAGGTGATGCAGCCCATACAAGAGGGGATATCTCAGAATAGGTAAGACACTGTTAATGGACACACATTGCAAAGTGACTTGTTTTTGCAAGATCTTTAACATAAAAAGCAATCCTTGTAGTGAGACAACCCCTATAATGGAAAATCTGTGCAGCGGTCCCCACTGCACAGATTTTCCACCCGGCGGTCTGAAAAACATAGAACATGTTCATTCTTCCGTCTGGTTTTCGGACAGAAGATGAACATGCCTATGTGAAGGGGGAGGGCTTTTCTCTGCAAACTGCGGAGAAAAGCCGTCCCCGGCGGCCATGTGCACGGCCCGAAAACAGGACAAATACCGGACAAATTATCTGTTCAAATTGCAGTAGGATTATTTCAAAAACATATCAAACAGCTCACACTCACCAGGCAATCTCTGTAAATAGGCCATATTAAAGGGATGTATCGCATGTATGTCGCTGATTAAAATCAATTATCAATACCTATTATTCCTTTTTCCTAACTTGTTTTTATTTTTCAGATTGTGTTTTTTTAATTTTCTGAATTTTCTGTACAAGATTACAGTGGCAGTCATCTTGCCTCAGCTGCAACTCTGTTGGCAGAAGTTCAAAGATTTGCTTTACAGCAGCTACATTAGACACAGGAGCCAGCAAACAGGAGATGCCTTATTGACCTCTATGATAGAGTTTGACTTGTGCAGGAGTCACTGTGCAGAGAGGGGAAAAAGGGGAGCTGTGACTTCACCTGTTGTCAGTAGCAGACCCTGTGTTATCTAAATATTGGTGTCACCTTTCATTATAATCCTGTCTGTGAGGTTAAGAAGATCTCTACAGAAGTAAGTGGCAGTCTACTATGAGGCTACTATATTTATATATATATATATATATATATAATATTATATATTATATATATATATATATATATATATATATATATTTATATATATATGTGTGCTTGTTAAAACCATAACTATGGAAAATTGGTAATTGGTTTCGAGTTCCCAAAATATCACTCAACATGGTGCATAATGAACATTAAAGAAAATGAAGCAGGAAACTAATACTGATCAAGCAAATCCTTCCATATTGCATCAAAAAAAGCTGCTGGGAGCTGGAAATCACTGTCTGAGGATAAGCGCCTTAGACACAATGTACCAGCAAAAAAAACCACATGTAAGCAGCAGTACAGAACATTTACTACCGCACTGTAGTGTAGAGAGATGCTACCAGACCACCAATCTCAGCATGTATTTTACTAAAACAGGGGTTTTACAAGAAAAAGGTTTGTGATAATTTGCTAGATCAGTGTCTGAGACATTGTATGTTGAAACCATACTTAACATACAATAGTCTTTACTGGGAGATGATTGAAAATACAACAAAGGCCATACTTACAGCTCAATGGCTGGACTAAAGACTGAACCCAGTAGGAAGCAACACAAGCCCCTATGCTACTTGGGAAAGATAAACAGGTGCAGCTAATTGCTGAGCAGTAGCTCACACACCCCTCCACTAGGCAGAGAATTAGATGATAAAAAATTGCACATTGAATTGATACCTGTTCACGACAGTATGCAGAAAAGCCATAGTATAATACATAAAGAGACTTCACAAATGCAAAAATAGCGATAAGACAACCGCTCACATATCTTCTATGTATGAGGGGGTGGTTGCTGGTATTATAATTGCATATATATAGGGCAATATTATTATTATTATTTATTTTATAGCCCCATTAATTCCATGGCGCTGTACATTCAGGGGGTTACATACATAACATAAGTCAAACATTTACAGTAGTGACAATCTCTGACTAACAACAGGTACAGAGGGAGAGAGGGCCCTGCCCGCGAAGGCTTACAATCTACAAGGAAGGGGGAAAGAGAACAAAAGGTAGGGGCAGACATGTTCGTGGGGTTTGAAGTGACAGTGGTGTTATTCTAGGTCATAGGCAATCCTGAAGAGGTGGGTTTTCAGATTGCTTTTAAAGGCGGGTGAAAGTTGGGGAGAGTCTGAGGTTTTGGGGGCAGCAAGTTCCAGAGTATGGGGGAGGCACGAGGAGGAAATTTTGGAGACGGTTGTGTGAGGAGGGGACAAGAGGAGAGTGGAGAAGAAGGTCCTGAGAGGAGCGGAGGGTGCGTGAGGGTGAGAATCTGGAGATTAGAGCAGAGATGTATGGAGGGGAGAGGTTATGGAGAGCCTTGTAGGTCAGGGTCAGTAACTTGAAATTAATGCGCTGGGCAATGGGAAGCCAGTGTAGGGATTGGCAGAGGGGAGAGGCAGAGGAGTAGCAAGGAGAGAGGTGGATAAGACGGGCAGCAGAGTTGAGAATGGCTTGGAGGGGGGCGAGAGTGCTAGCTGGGGGGGCCACAGAGAAGGATGTTGCAGTAGTCGAGGCGGGAGTTTGACAAGGGCATGGACAGCATTTTTGCAGCGACAGGGTTAAGGAATGACCCGGATGCGAGAGATGTTTTTCAGGTGGAGCCCCAGGTTGAGGTGAGGGTTTGGATGTGGGGTTTGAAGGACAAGGCATTTTATCCCAGGCAGCGGATTGCGGCACCGGTGAGAGTGTAGAGCCCATTGACTATGATGAGACATCAGGTGGAGGGATGGAGTGGGACGGTGGGAAGGATAATGAATTCAGTTTTCTCTACATTAATTTTTTAGAGACGGAGGAGAAAAGGAGGATATTGGATAATAGGCAGTTGGGATCCGGGAGAGTAGAGAGGAAATATCAGGACCGGAGATGTAGATTTGGGTGTCATCAGCATACAGGTGGTACGGGGAAGCATGTGTTTGCTATGAGCTGCCCCAGACCAAGAGTGTAGATAGAGAAGAGTAGTGGGCCAGGACTGACCCCTGGGGGCCCAACCAAACCCAGAGAGAGGGCGATGGGAGGGGTGGTGCGAGAGTGAGACACTGAATGTCCGATCAGTGAGGTATGAGGAGATCCAAGAAAGGGCTGAGTCCCTTGTGCTGAGGGAGGAGAGGATTTTTATGAGGAGGGGAGTGGTCGACAGTGTCAAAGGCAGAGGACAGGGCTAGAGGAGAAGGATAGAGTAGTGACGTGAGGCTTTTGCGGTTAATAGGTCTTTTGTGACTTTGGTTAGGGCGGTTTCTGTAGAGTGATGGGATCGGAAAAACCCGATTGGAGTGGGTCAAGAGAGAGGTTGGAGGACAGATGGTAGGACAGCTGAAGGTGACATGTTGTTCCAGGAGTTTTGAAGCAAAAGGAAAGCAGTGAGATGGGGCGATAGTTGGACAGAGGAGGGGTCAAAAGAAGGTTTCTTCAGAATGGGTGTGATGGTGGCATGTTAAATGGTGAAGGGCGATGCCAGAGGTTAGTGATAGGTTGAAGGATGGGTGAGAGCTGGAGTATAAAAGGGCTGAGGTTGGGATGAGGTGGGATGGCAGTGGATCAAGGTTATAGGTAGTGAGTTTGGATTTGGAGAGTAGAGAGGAGAGCATGTCATGAGTGACCCTGGGGAAGCAAGTTAGGGGGGGAAATGCAAGGTGGTGGCTGTGGGAACTGTGTGGGTTTGAGCGGCTGGCGGTGGGGACTGTGCTGGCATGGGTGTGGGGGTTGGGGACAGTGGGTGATGCTTTCTCTGATGAGGTTGGTCTTGTTTAGAAAGTGGGTGGCAAAGTCATCCGCTGAAAGGAGGGATGTGGGAGAAGGGCCGGTGGACGGAGAACGAGTTTGAAGGTTTTGAATAGTTGTCTGGGGTTGTGGGGGACAGGGCGGATATGACAGTGGAGAAGTAATCCTGTTTTTGGCTGAGGCAGTGCAGACTTAAATGTGTGTAGTGATAGTTTTGTACGAGGTGAAGTGGTGGTGGAGCGGGTTTTCTTTCAGTGGCGTTCGGCAATTCTGGAAGCACGCCCCAGCTGTTTGGTAGAGTCTGTGTGCCAGGGTTGTCTGTTGTTTGGTGGGTTCTGTTGTGGGGTGAGAGGGCGTCCAAGTCAAGAGTGGAGGTGATTGTGTGGTTGTAGAAAGCGGTGGCTGTGTTGGGGTCATCTAACGAGGATATGGTAGAGAGGGATACAAGAAGTCCGAGTGAGTGCGGGTTAAGTTTTTGAAGGTTCCTGCGGGGGTGTACTTGGTTTTGGACAGGAGGAGAGGTGGGGTGGAGATGGTGGAGAAGGTAAGCAAAGGGTTTTGGTCAAAATATAGGGTGTGGAGAGTTAGAGAAGTCAGATAGGGGACGAGGGCGGGTGAGGACGAGGTCCAGATTTTGTTTCCAAAATTTTTTGAGTGGCTCCAGAGGGGCCATTGGGAGAGGCCAAAGGAAGAGGAGAGCGAGAGGAGTTTTGTGGTCAGCCGGAGTGGGGTGTGTCGATGGGGAGGTTAAAGTCTCCCCTTATGATTGTTGGGGTATCAGTGGAAAGAAAGTGGAGAAGCCAGGAGGCGAAGTGATCAAGGAAGGTGGTGGCAGGGCCTGGGGGTTTGGTAGACGACTGCCACTTGGAGACGGAGGGGGAGTAGATGCGGACAGAGTGCACCTCAAAGGAGGGGAGGTTGAGGAAAGGTAAAGGCGGAATGGGGGCAAAAGGAACAGGTGTCTGACCCGTAGAAGGCCAACCCTCCCCATGCTTGTTGCCAGGGCGGAGAGCATGGGTAAAGTTGAGGCCCACACAAGGAGAGAGCAAGGGGAGACTGTGTCAGAGGGGGTCAGCAGGTTTCCCTCAGACAAGAAAGGATAGTTCGTGATATAAAGAGGTCATGTATGTAGGGCAGTTTGTTGCATACAGGGCCGTGCATTTAAGAGAGCTCCAGAGAGAGAAATAGGAGAAGGAGGGCACAAGGGAATAGGTTTCAAGTTTGCAGGGTTAAAAGAGTTGCAGAAATGGGTCTGTTACCAGTTTGAAATGCAATAGTTTGGGAAAGTGCTGTGGGGGCCCTGGATTTCGGGGATATGTCCCCAGCAGCTAGGAGGAGCAGAGAGAGGGTTAGGATGGTGGGAGTAAGATTGACAGTAAGTAGGTTGGGTCTGTTTAGTGAGGAAGGGATGGATATGGGGAACAGGTTGGTGGCAGCAGACAAGTGAGAGGGTAAAATGCTGGGGGAGATAAACAGTGCATTGCCCAGCAGAGGGGTACGGGGATAAACAATTGGGTTTTGAAAAATGGAGGTGTAGATGATGGAGGACAGGAGAAACATGTGAGTGACTGTGGCAGGCTGTGATGTGGAAGAGGGAAAAGCATAACAAGCTGTTACCTATGTCAAAACCTTGTTTTAATCCTGGTTTAAATTCCGGTTTTAATTCACTGTTCCAGTACTTTGAACAATGGCCAGACATGACCAAGGTCAGATATGACAGATACAGGTACTAATATAGTGAATCAAAACCCAAATTTAGGTACCAAGAGCAAACAAGAGGGGGGGAGTCAGGACAGCTAATTAACAAGGTGGGGGGGGGGGGAAGGAAGCTAATTGAACTGAAGATTGCTGACTTAAGAACAACACAAATAGCAGGGAATGGAGACAGGAAGGTGGAGGTGTGTGCAGTCATTATCATACCAAGGAATAAATATCAGAGAAGGAAGTCAGCAGAAAGGTTCCATTAATGCAGATACGTGTGGTGAACCATGCTGGCTTACAGCCACTACTATTCGATTGGGCGCGCTGCCCAACACTTTTTAGGTGTCCAACACAAAATAAAGACACCCTCTGCTCCCCAGTAGTTTTGGGCAAAAAATGACATACTGGAAAAATAGCAAATATGAGGTATTAGTTGATACAGCGGCCACTATACGCAAGTTCACAAGCCCCGTCAAGGCTCTTAATTTCTTGCGAGTCCCTACACTAACAATTTACAGAAAAATCACAGAAAAATAGGACATTAATTACTGAAAAACATAACAAAGGCCATACTTACAGCTCAATGGCTGGATTAAAGACTGAACTCAGTAGGCGACAACACAAGCCAAGTAGCACAGGGGCTGACCAATTTTTGTTTATAAGACTATTTGTATGGTGTAGTGGTTAGCCCCCATTTTGGTTGTACACTCTGCCCATCCACACAGACTGTTTATAATCAGAGCAGAATTTAGCTGGGACCTTCTTTCCCTGAAAATGTGGAGGTTTGGATAGACCCCCATCTGTATTGAAATGACCTTGTTGCAGTAGATGGGCAATTACAGTTTTGATCAAAAATGTATATTGGAGGAGTATTAAGGAAGCAACACTCCTTCCTTGACACTCTTCCAGACACTTCTGTAGAAGGCCTTTGGCAGAAAACATTCAAAGATTGGTCTGTCTTATCCTTTATTGTCTACATAGCTATGCTGTTTGAATAACCGGAGATCTGTCCTTTTTCAACATGCAAATAAATCACAAAGTTTTCTTGCATCATAAATCTGTGGTGTGCTGTGCATCTATTTTGAAGACATTCTACACGGTATTGGTTATCCTTCTACATGCACCTCAGTACTATCTACCGCTACTAAGGTGTGGAGCAGGCATCCTCAATCTGCGGCCCTTCAGTTGTTGGGAAACTACAACTGCCCATCATGCCAACTGTTATAGATTATATAAATGCATGATGGAAGTTGTAGTTTCCCAACAGCTGGAGGGCCGCAGTTTGAGGATGCCTGGTGTGGAGCATCCTTCCAGGATGCATAGCAATATCACTTACTACAGGTTGTACCAACTGAATCACTATAAATAATGTGGAGACTCTTTTCTTCTGCAACAAATGTCATGAAAGGTTTTCTGATGCCAACACACCTGTCACAATAACAACATAACATATACCACATATTTGTGACTGGTGACCAAACATGTCGATTTGATTTTAGCCGTAAAATTCTGGGTATACAGCTTTGGAAAAAATTAAGAGACCACTGCAAAATTTTCAGTTTCTCTGACTTTTCAGTGGTATGTATTTTTGAGAAAAATGCACATTGTTATTTTATTATATAAACTACTGACAGCATGTCTCCGAAATTCAAAGCAAAAAATTTGTATTTACAGTATTTGTAGTAAATGAGAAATCTTCAAAATAATAAAAAAGAAGCAGTGCTGTCAGACCTCAAATAATGCAAAGAAAACAAGTTCTTATTTCTTTAGAAACAATAAGACTAATGTTTTAAGTCAGGAAGAGTTCAGAAATCAATATTTGGTGGAATAACCATGATTTTTTCATTCAAATTCCTTTTGGCCTATTCCTAGCACCTGTTTTGCCATATAGCTTGTCCTATTGCAAGAGGATTGTGAAGACCACAGCAGTGTTTTTTTGTACTTTCCTTCATTAAATAAGATTTGGTTCAGGTGATCAACTAATGAGAGGCACATTAAGTAGAATGAGATGGACTTTGGTTGGAATTAAACTGACACTGGAAAGGAATGGCTGCCAGACATGTAGAGATGCTGAATTTGAGAAAACTGTGCAGTGGTCTCTTCATTTTTTCCAGTGCTGTATGCACCATCTAACTAGACCTTACCGGGCAATATAATTCCATTATACGTACAGTACAGAAGCCAATAGCGGTGCAAGTTCCTTAGGGCATAACGCCTGCTACCATTCTACAAATCCACTATTATCAATGATCATCCATTAAACAAAATCTGATTAAAAAAAAAAATCGTGTTTCAGGAATCCAGCAAATTCACCTATAAACTCACTTGCCCAACCACCACTTGTGTGCATTACAAGGATAGGCCATAAACTTAAAAGGGAATTGTGTAATGCTTAATTTCTCTGATGGGGCTGCTGTAGGGAAAGTGAACACCCACCCAAATTCCCTTACCTATTAGGGTATGTTCACATGGCTTTTTTAGCCGCGTATTTCGGTGCGCATTGCAATTACGGTAATTCATAGCTCTTATACAGAGCTATGGATTACGCGTCGTCCCCCTGCGCGTACAATACGATCTTATTGTACGCGCGGGGGGAGAATTGACATGTCGATTGTTAATCATAAGCAACATTTGGTTTTGCACATCAAAAAAACTTTGTTTAAAAAAACGCACAAATGCACACTGGTGTGGCAGTAATATACAGTCATGGCCAAAAGTGTTGAGAATGATACAAATGTTAATTTTTACAAAGTCTACTGCATCAGGTTTATAATGGCAATTTGCATATATCCAGAATGTTATAAAGAGTGATCAGCTTAACAGCAATTAATTGCAAAGTCCATAGTTCCCTTTGAATTAACTTTTTCCCAAAACACATTTCAACTTCATTACAGGCCTACCTTAAAAGGACCAGCTAACATCGTTTCAGTGATTGCTCCATTACCACAGGTGTGGGTGTTGATGGGGACAGGGCGGAGATAAATCTGTCATGATTAAGTAAGAATCCACCACTGGACCCCTTTAAAAGGAGGCTGGTGCTTGGCATCATTGTTTTTTCTTTGTTAACCATGGTTATCTCTAAAGAAAACACGTGCAGTCATCATTGCACTGACAAAACTGGCCTAACAGGGAAGAGTATCGCAGCTAGAAGATTTCACCTCGTCACAATCTATCGCATCATCAAGGAATTCAAAGGGGGAGGTTCCATTGTTGCCAAAAAGGCTCCAGGGCGCCCCAAAAAAGACCAGCAAGTGCCAGGACCATCTCTTAAAAGTGGGTTTTAGCTTTGGAATCGGGCTACCAGCAGTGCAGAGCTTGCTCAGGAATGGCAGCAGGAGGTGTGAGTGCATCTGCATGCATGTGAGGCAGAGATCATGGGGCAAGGCCTGGTGTCAAGGAGGGTAGCAAAGAAGCCACTTCTCTCCAGAAAAAAACATCAGGGACGACTGATATTCTGCCAAAGGTACAGGGAGTGGACTGCTGAGGACTGGGGTAAAGTCATTTTTTCTGATGAATCCCCTTTCCGAATGTTTGGAACATCTGGAAAACAGCTTGTTTTGGAGAAGACAAGGTGAGCGATACCACCAGTCTTGTTTTCATGCCAACTGTAAAGCATCCAAGAAAAACCCTTCATGTGTGGGGTTGCTTCCCCAGGCAAAAGGGAATCGGCTCTCTAAAGTCTTGCCTAAAAACACATCCATGAATAAGAATGGTTACCAGAATGTCCCCCAAGAGCACTTCTCCCAAACGTCCAAGAGCAGTTTGGTGATCAACAATGCCTTTTCCAGCATGATGGAGCACCTTGCCATAAAGCAAAGGTCATAACTAAATGGCTCAGGGAACAAAACAGAGATTTTGGGTCCATGGCTGGAAACTCCCCAGATCTTAATCCGTTGAGAACTTGTGGTCAATCATCAAGAGACAGGTGGACAAACAAAAACCAACAAATTGTGACAAAATGCAAGCATTGATTGTGCAAGAATGGAATGCTATCAGTCAGGATTTGGTCCAGAAGTTGATTGAGAGCATGCCAGGGAGAATTGCAGAGGTCCTGAAGAAGAAGGGTCAACACTGCAAATATTGACTTGCTGCATGAACTCATTCTGTCAATAAAAGCTTTTGTTAATCATAATATGATTGCACTTGTATTTCTGTATGTGATAAAAACATCTGACAAACACACATAAAAACCAGAAGGCAACAGATCATGTGAAAATATAAAATTTGTGTCACTCTCAAAACTTTTTGCCATGACTGTATACATATATTCAAATTCAAAAAACAGTGGCACACTATGGACTAAAGAAACTATCAAAAGGGACATAGGAGGACCAAAGCAAGACAACTTCAGGGACTTAACCCTAGATACTCACTGTTACTCCCCCTTACGGGGAATCCATCTTTCCAGGGCGGGCGGGCGCATGGCAGATTCCTCCTCTGGCAGCAGGGAGGAGTGGGCAAGATAGGTGACCTTCTAGACCCCGACACAAAAAAGCCTATTCTCTTCAACGAAGCCAAACTGAAGTAACCCCTTATAGATACCAATACATTTTATTACTTACAAGCTTGTAGCTACATGCACGAAGTCGTCAATCACATTACGGATCGGGACTGGGATGACCCTTTTTTAGCTCTAACACTGCCCACTCACATATCTAGAGGTCAGATCACACGATACTACAACTCTCTACGATCGCCACTAGACTACGCCTCCAAGAAACAAGGGCTATCTGTGTGGTCCCAATCAATAGACTAGATCTCTCCAGAAGATATCCTCACCTCTCTAACATTGGCAATGAAATTTATCCCCTCCATGTCCTACTGGGAAATGGCATTTCGCATAGCCCATAGGGCATATATTTCCCCACACAGGGGTTATCTGATGGGCACCTCATCCACACACACATGTCCCAAGTGTCTCTCTCCCAATGCTGACCTCCAGCATTGCCTTTGGTCATGCCCCTCCATTGGAACATTCTGGTCCCGGGTTCGCTCTTTTGTGACTACCCATCTGCTCCCTTTCTGTCCTGACTCTCCTGAATGGTACATATTTGGCATCCTCCCTACCGGATCCCCCAGCCTCCTTGGACACCAAAAGAAATTGCAAAACTATATATCCACAGCTGCAAGAAAATCCATACTGCAATGCTGGATCCATCCCTCCCCACCGACGCACAAATTATTCTTAGAAAAACTATCTCATCTATTCCGGATGGACTGGGTAGACACTTCTCTATATAAAGAACAAAAAGGCAAACAATTCTATCAATTATGGAGAAATTTTATTGTTCTACTCCCAGCTCATATTCGAACAAAACTCAAACACAATTTCAGCCTCACCACTTGGTACTTGGAATACCAAATTGCAGGTGATGACCCTAACTGGTAACACTTCATCCCTTTCAGAAATGTGGTGCTGTATCATACTAAAAGTGATAGTGGATCACTCATTCTCTGATGGTTGTGCCAGGCGTTCCTTCCCCCCCCCCCCCCCCCGGGCCCCCTTCCCCTCTTTTCCCCAACCCTCCTCTCCATTTTTTAAAATTGTTCTCCTCAACTAAACCCGTTGCCGCCTTTGAATGCGATTAATAGACCCGATACACTAACCTCCACCTTAGAGCGCCACCGAAGCGCCAAGCGGTAATGCAACGTTTGCTAAAACCATAACCAGGTTGACTTTCTGGGGTCGCACCATTGGGCGACATCGGTCCTATCTCCTCCCCCTGCCTCACTTGCGTTACCCATATTCGTAACATGCAACTTTACCTTCATGACATAATTTGCTGCATGCCTTCTCCGTTTACAGGTTACGTATACCAAAGGTAGTTAATAATTTACATGCGAAACCCAGGCTGCTGGTTATGTACGACTTTTCTGTTTGTCATATTAGGACTGATAGTTGTCATATCAACACTGTATAACCACTGTCAATACAACTTTCTCTTCACTGTACTTAATATGAAAAAATGTTGTAAGAAGGGGAGAAATAGATTGCTCCACTGTATTGTTTTTAATTTTCCACAAAATTCCTAAATAAAAACATGTTGGGGAAAAAAAAAAAAGGGACATAGGAATTTTGGAAAAAGCATTACTGCTAACTAGGATACATGGAAACAAATTTTGAGGTTCTTAGTTCACACTTTTGGCCAAAACTGGTTAAGCCCACCTCCCAATCTTCAAAGAAACCTCAAATGCAGGTGGATCCTACGCTAATGTTACCTCTCTATTGGGTCCTGTTCAGACCAGAACACTTCAGGGAGCGAAGATACCTGCTTCAAAGCACACTGCACTAATTTAAAACCTGAGAATGTGGATGGGGTGCAAAAACCAAAATGGAGGCAGCCACTCCTCCCTACATATAATCAAAAGCAACATTTGGTTTTGCACAGCAAAAAAACTTTGTTTAAAAAAAACTCACAAATGCACACTGGTGTGGCAGCAATATATACATATATTCAAATTAAAAAAACAGTGGCACACTATGGACTAAAGAAACTATCAAAAGGGACATAGGAATTTTGGAAAAAACTAGGATACATGGAAAAAAATTTGAGGTTCTTAGTTCACACTTTTGGCCAAAACTGCTTAAGCCCACCTCCCAATCTTCAAAAAAATTTTATGTCGATTGTTAGCGGCGAATACGCCCCGCTGACAATGCATGTCTATGGTGCCGGCACCCAGCCGGCCGCCCTCCCTCCCTCCCCCCCGTGCTTTGGCTGATTAGCGTGTGGTTCCAAAACACCCACTGTATTGCGCCGCATACTATACGCGCCGCAATAAGCCATGTGAACATACCCTTACAGCTTATTATTTGGAGTGTCAACAGTGGCAAACAATTATCAGTTTGTTGTCCAAAGACACTTTTGAAAAGCACAGGTTGTCCAAGTAGGACAACCCCTGTGAGGACGTAAGGGTTCAAAACATGTTAGTGTTTCATTGTAGTCCAGTCCTGGGTTCTCAACTTCTCTGGTCATTGCAGTCTAGTGATAACGCAAGAAAGCTTCCATGTAGTTCTTCTAAAATCTGGACACCTTTCTCCTGTGAAATGCCACCCTACTTGTACCATGTAATGAATACAGAAAGCAGGCTCTAGAAGCTAGCGACAGATGCTCTTTAATATGATCTGTATGCGATGAGTTTACAAGAACTGCTCTACAACAACAATCTTCGCCAGTAAAAGGTCATTCTCTCGAACACTAGTTGAAAATGAACACACTTTCAACATCTCCTCTCTGTTGGCCCCCTGCTTGGAGACTATATTGTTTTCATATGCTAAAGAGAAAAATCCATGTCTTGAGCTCCGGCAAACTAGGCTTGTTTAGAAAATGTGTCGCGACAATACCCAAGTGTGCTGATATTTATACTTGAGAAGAATATATTACATTAAGCTGTCTTTTCTGAGTCATCCATTGCTGTCTATTGTCTTGTGCTGGCTGGAAGCCTCGCTCAGTTCCCAGGCCATCATTCCTGTAATCCTGGTAAACTTATCTCATTTAAATTAGCTGGAATAAGAAGAGGGTCTAGGCAATTTCATTTATTTTGACCCCTCGGCTATTACTGGTGACAACCACTCACCTGCTCAGGAAATATAACAGATCATAAAGTCATTCCTGAATACCTCCCAAAAAGTCCATAGACCTTTGATATTGTCTGACCTTGAGTTTTTTAACGGAATCTGCCCACAACCTACTATTATTTATTTTGAAGCGCCATTGATTTCAGGGAGCTGTAAATTCGAGGTAGGGTTACATACCTAACATATGTCAAAAAGAGTACAGTGGCAATAATAAATGACTAACGGGTTAGAGCCCGCACCCTGCGCACAAATGCTCACAATCTAGAAGGAAGGAGAGTATTGATGAAAGGTGAGAGGCAGACATGCTTGTGGGGTGGTGTAGGGGCACAGCTGAGCTTTTGTAGGTTATAGGCTATCTTGAAGAGATGGGTTTTCAGCTTGCTTCTGAATCCAGACATGTCCGTCCACCTAAACAGACAGCCCAGAGAAGGAAGAACTAATTAGAGAAGCAGCCAAGAGGCCCAGGGTTAGTCTGGAGGGGCTGCAAAACACCACAGCTCTGGTGGGAGAATCTGTCCACAGAAAGGATAATCAGTCGTGTACTTTATGGGACAGGTGCAAGAAGAAAGCACTTTTTGAAAGGAAGCCATAAGAAGCTCTGTTTGTAGGTTGCAAAAAGCTATGTAGGTGACACAAGCATGTGGAAGAAGGTGCTCTGGTCAGATGAGACTTAGGCTATGTTCACACGGCTTATTTGCAGGGCGTTATTACGCCCCTCAATTACGCAGTGTGGACGGGGGCCGGCACCTCGCCGGCCCATAGACATGCATTACCAGCGGGGCGTATACGCCGCTGGTAATTCACATGTCACTTATCTCCCCCCTCGGTGTATTCGCCGAGCAGGGAGAGGAGACGTAATCCATAGCTCTCTATGAGAACTGTGGATTACCGTAATGACTGGGACGTATTCCAGCCGTAATTTATGCACTCCGGCGCATAATTACAGACTGAAATACGTCCCATTTTAAGCCGTGTGATCATAGCCTTAAACGTCAAACACTAAATGTGGAGAAAAGCCAACACTGCCCATCACCATGAACACATCATCCGGTGGGGAGGCTTTTCTTCAGCAGGGACTGGGAAGCTGCTCAGAGTTAATGGGAAGATGAACGGAGCTAAATATTCATCCAAGAAAGGATCCCCTTTCAAATTTCGATAATACCGTAAAAAATGTAAGCCTTTCCTGTTGATGGGACTTCATAAGCAGAGATGAAGTGACCATCCAGCTGCTTCAGAGCCCTGTACGCAGTAGAGTTGGCGGATCTGGTGTTTTAGAAGTAGATCTGGTTACCTTCTGGTTCATTTTGGCAGTGGACTGCTTCACTGTAGCCTGTCGGTCTCCCTTCGCACACCTTCATATCAGACATTCTCCTTCCACATTTAAGGCATGTGGTGCTCCACAGTCTTGATTTTGATCATCTGTAATTTGTCCACTCAAGACATACTTTTACCAAAGCTGCACATGAACAATTTAAAATCTGCACAGTTGCAGAAATGCTGCCAACCTTTACCAGAAGAGAGAGCCCATTCTCATCCCTTTTTACAACTGATAAACCGTCCCTTTTAACCCAAGACAGTAACGAGGGATATGTTCAAGCCAGTTAAGATTGCTTGATGGCTCTTCCAGGCTGACCATGGCCTGGAAAGTGTGTTATCAACAGGACCTGATAAGTGTGAAAGCTGGAAACCTTCCCAGTGTAGAGGATTTGTTCAGACTATCACACGCCTTATACACCCACCAAGCCAGCTCAGATTTTCTTTATGAGCAATACACTAGCAACGTTGAAAGTAGTCACAATAATGTTAACTCCTTAACGACCGCCCACCGACTTTTGACGTCGGGCATTTCACGTTGTTCGTCTACAGCGACGTCTTTTGGCGTCGCTGCAGACATCGGAGTATGTGGCTCCGGGCGCCACAGCTGCGCTGAGATCGGGGCTTTGCTACACAGCCCTGATCCCAGAACATCTCCTACGAGCACCGGGAAGCAGGGGAACCTCCGCAACCCGATGCTTTAACCCTTTGATTGCGGTGGATCATCAGCACAGTGCAATCAAAGGGTTCCCCTGCTCTGTCAGGTGATCGTAACACCTGGTGACCCGACAGAGCCCAGGGAACGGCTGCACAGTCACCCCTGGGGACCTAGAGTAGCTCCAGGGCTGTTTGTGTAAGAAGCCAGTGATCAGGACAGACTGTGTGCTGCCCTGATCACTGCCTTGTCAGACTAATACAGATTATAATGTATTAGCATATATGAATATGCTAATAAATTACTAAGTGTAAAAACAAAAAAAAATGTAAAACAGTTCTCCCTTCATGGGATTTAAAAAAAAAGTAAAAAAACATAAAAAGTGTAAAAAAAAAAAAAGGAATAAAAAATAATAAAAATAAAAATAAAAAATAATTGTGCATATATTACACACACAAAAAAAACCTACACATATTAGGTATCCACATGACCGTAATAACCTGTAGAATTAATCTAACAAGTTATTAAGTGTGAAATTTGAATGGTTAAAAAAAAAAGTAAAACATTTTAAAAAAAAAATTAAAAAATTCTGCAATTATTTATAAGTGAACTTAAATTATTCCCCCATAAAGTACAACTCGTCTCAAATAAAACGAGGCCTCATACAGCTGCGTCATTGGGAAAAAAAAAAAAAAGTTACAACTTTTGAAACGCAAGGAGGCAAAAACTAAAAAAAAAATTCTGGTCATTAACTACTTTTCAGGCCTAGGGCTTAAGAGGTTAATTGACAGTAAATTTTATAGATTTTTTTTATATTCTATATTCACACAGTAACTAGGACTGACACAGTAGGCCCAGTTATGCATTAACTGTCACTGCTAGGGCTCAGTTTAATTAAACCCATCAGCAACCTCCTTGTCATGGCAGTTATGAGTATCATGATCACTGGGACCAATAGAAGTAACAACACTGCTATGAGGAACACCGGGTTTTAAAATGACATGCTTTACTCAACCATGAGGCTGTGCTTGGCATATAAAACAGTATTAGAATTTCTATTCATAACCATATAACAGCTGCCTAGTGCATTAAAAGACCCCAGAACTGCTGACTATGAACATAGCCTTAATGTCAAGCAGAGTAACATCATCAGCTCTCACCTTCACTCCTATAGCAATAATAAGATGCTTTGGAAGCTCGGCATTATCAAAGCAATACGGACATTTTTCCATCCTGGCAGAAAGTCTCCGATGCTCTGCAATGGCTTGCTGCCGCTCTCTCTCCTCTTCCTCATTTGCGCTCTCCTTCTTTGCCGCTTTTGAGACAAACATATCATCCAAGGTATAATAATCCTGGTCAGTCTTCTCTCGGAGCTGTAAATACAGAAAATCCCCCCAAAAAATTAAACCATAAACCTTGATAACATAAATCTCTCTGTAAATTTAAAGTTATAAAATAACACAATGGTAAAATTAAAAAAATAAAATTTATATTTTAAGCTTATTTACAGATATAGCCAATTATAATAGAAATTCGGGAAAAAATTAAACGGAAATATAAACATAAAATGACAACAAAAATAAAATATTTTATTTTTTTAATAGCTACTTAGTGGAACAATATTTCCTGTGTGATGTTAGTTGTATGTTGTCTGTCTCCCATTTCTGTTCCTCCTCCCCTAGTTTAAGACCGCAACTGCATACTGCTCCTTCCAACTAGCCTTTAAAGGGGTTGTTTCACTACAAGGATTGCTTTTTATGTTAAAGATCTTGCAAAAACAAGTCACTTTGCAATATGTGTCCATTAACAGTATCCTACCTATTCTGAGATATCCCCTCTTGTATGGGCTGCATCAGCTCCTGTGGTGGCTATAGCTACAGACCTGTTTGATCTCTCCTGATAGGCTGTCAGCACTGGTCGCTATAGCTACAGACCTGGCTTCTACTGCAGTCTAGTAGAAGCCAGTAAACACGCCCCTGAATTCAAAGTGAAACCAAGAAAACAGGACGGAGGTAAGATGAATCAATGTAGTGAGACAACCTCTTTAATGTATCATTTTAGATTAATTGATTGGAGACGTTAAGTGATTTTTCTTAAGCGTCTCTCTCATCAGATCTCAGTGGCTTTCCAATCGGACTCGTAGTCCTGGATGACAATTCTAATAGGGAGTCACTCTCTATGGCTTTTACATGTTGCAACAGTTCCTCGTGAATACAACCCTTTAAAAATGGGTTCCCATGCAGCGTTTTTCAACTGCTTAAAAAACTAGAGCAATTGGAGGCCAAAATTATTTCTACATATCAATGCAATTAAAAATTACATATAAAATTTTGTGCCTCTATAGTAAAGGGATAAAAGCCCCGAATAGTAGGTGAGACTAATCTCTCTTTAGGACAGCTGCTGCTTATCTCCATCTACTGCCTCGTATCTACAAAGTAGATACTGACATAATGATCGCTCTATTGTTCTCTGGACATGGATAGATAAAGAGTAACACATGTATTAAATTCTTCTGATGACACTTCCACGTTTTGGCCTGGAGGAGAGCCGTCAAGCAATCCTTACTGCTGTGCTATCAAAGCACACAGAGGAGAAGTCAGAGAGACCAAGCAGGAAGTGTAGGGGAACTTTAGAAAAAAAATTCTAGAAAAAAACACCCAACCACTCAATTTATTGTGATTTTTTTTTTCAATGTTAGTGTCCCTTTAACACTTCCAGAGAACCTGTTGTAAGGAACAGGGAAACTACAGGCTATTGGAGGGTGATCTATAGAGACTCGTATTTACTACTGATTTCTGCAAAATATTTTGAAAAAGTTCACTTCAAAAAGTTAGATTATGTTCACACGGTGTAATTGCGGCACGTACCGTACAGGTGATTTGAGAGTCGCGCTGATCAGTGTGTACTCCCGAAGCACAGAAGAGTGGTGGCGGCAGCCCGCCGGCGCCGGAGACATTCATTACTCGCGGCGCGAGTAATTGACATGTCACTTATCTCCCCGCGTGTACCATACGATCGCATTGTACGCACGGGGGGATGAGGCGTAATCCATAGTTCTCTATGAGAGCTACGGATTACCGTAACTGCGGTGCGCATCTTGCCATGTATTCAGCCCAAATACGCAGTGAAATGCGCGCCGCATTTACGCCGTGTGAACATACCCTTAGGGTGCGTTTACGAGTCAAAGGACAAAAACAGGTCGGTTTTGACCTCAGCAGAACCGTTCATTACAACTGGTTTTTGGACTGTAATTGACACAAAAACATGACCGTTTTTTGGCGGTTTTGGTTTTTTGAACAGTTTTGGTCACTGATTTTGTCCAGGTTTCCCCAACGGTTTTTGGACTGCTTTTCAAGCATAAAAGTGTACTGAGTGCAAAAGTTCTCCCAATTGGTGCAAGAAACCATGTGAGTTTTTTTTTTTTTTTTAAATCTCCACCCAGTGGTCACTTCCTGAGATTTCAGCGGCCATCTTGGACTTGTCTCAGCAAGACATTGATTGTATGTGCTCCAGGCTTTTTTTAAAAAAAATATATATATATATAAAATGAGTTTCTCCACTATAAGACAACTGTGGTGACATGTATGAGTCCTCTTCCATCAGAAACAGGAAATGGTTTGCAGGACGGGATCATCAGTCACTTTTTTTTTTTTTTGCAACAACCTAAAACCGCGCAAAAAATCTGGACAAAAAACGCTCACTCACTTTCTGAGCGGTTTACATTGATTCCAATGTTAATTTTCCGTCTGGAAACCGGGCGGAAGAATGAACATGTTCTATGTTTCCCGGACCGCCAGCGATGTGAAAAACCGTTTGCCGGAAAATCCGTTCAGTGAGGACTGCTGAACTGTTTTTCTATTGAAGTCTATGGGGACTGTCGCTTGCAGGTTTTCAGACTGTTTCTAAAACCGCAAACAGTCTGAAAACTGACCAAAAACCCTTGCCGTGGGGACATGCCCTCTGGGTATGTTAACACAGCGTTTTTGCAGGGCGTATTTCGGCGTGTAATTGCGCTGCAATACGGCCAAAATATGCTCCGCAAATACGGGAATTCATAGCCCTCGTTGAGAGCTATTACCTGCCATTTTCCACGATGCATATTATGCACCAATAGAAAGAAGTGACAAGCTGGGGAAAGTGAATGTCTATGGGAGCCGGCACATAGCTTTTTATAAGCATGCCTTGAAAATGCCATGTGAACATACCCTTACAAATTCTGTTTATCTGTTAATTTCTTCTACCCAAAAAAGAAAAATGGTTGCCAATATAGCTATAATAAGGGTTGTCACCCAATCACCTCCCACCACCACCCCCAAAAAAGAAATCTTAAAAGGAGTTGGACATATGGGTCAGTAGTGAGCACTGCCCTTTGGTGTGCATCTGTGCTTATATACCTGCAGGTCACACAACCATATATTTTCTGCTTTTGATTTAAATTGAATAAGTACCTGCACGTGGTGGACACCTTATATTTGTGTCATATATTAAGCATCTGAACACTTATATTAAAAGCTTATCCAGCAACACTAATGATCTACAAGTAGAAGTAGCACTGATTGCTTTCATGAATATTAACGTAATCTAGAATACAATTTTTTCAGTGAAATCACTTTTCCTTCAGATAAACAAACCATATCTACATATAAAGTCACCTGCAATATCCTCCTTGATTTTAGAGGAATAGATTTAAAGGCACACAACCGCTAAACTTCCCCAAAATCTAACAATATTGTAATGTAATAAGTCTATTAAAATACAGTTGACTAAGATGTGGCTGATAAAATGCCAGGAAAGCAGAATTTTAGAACTTTCATAACCCTATACCTGAAGAAAGCAGACATTAATGCCTTATGCGGGGGAGGGAGGGTCAGTATAAAGATTAGCTTTCAACATGAAGGGATAAGTAATTGAAGAATTTTTCTAAATACACTGGTCAATAGATTTTACTTAAGTCATGAGATAGATATTTTAAGTGCTCTGAGTGCACACAGGTTTCTATGGTCCCCTGACCAGAACTCATATCTAACAAGATTACAGATAAGCAATTGTTTTCAGTCCTCACAGCACATGTACCTATTGTTTACTGAAGACATATAATCTCCTGCACTTATCAGTGTAACGGCTCAGTCACTTACAGAGAAGATAAATATGCTAATCACTGCTATACAACAACCCACAGCCTGACGATCAGCTGAGTGAGTGTAAATCTGATTGCGCCTAGTGTGAAAACCACTTCCTAACCCATCATTATACTAGACACAGGAATCCTCAAACTGTGGCCCTAAAGCTGTTGGGAAACTACAACTCCCATCATGCCCACTGTTATAGATTATACAAATGCATGATGGGAGTTGTAGTTTTCCAACAGCTGGAGGGCTGCAGTTTGAGGATGCCTATACTAGACCATCATGGAAACGGATAGCTAGAATTAACTGCTTCCCTACCCGTGACCACCATGGAAATCTTTGTGTCGTATTTTATGCTTTCTAATCATGTCCACACTTACAAACTGCACACACAGTCAGACACTTATACTACACACATAGGCAAGTTTACAAAGAAAAGCAAAGTTGCTACTGCCATTTAAGTGTACTCCCATGAATTCACAAACTCTTGGGCCCTTAAGCCCCAAAGTCAATGGACTACACATCAAGGCATGACAGAACAATCCCCACACCTATAAGTAAAAGAAGTCTGTAAGCCACATCTTTTTCTATAGAAGACATGCCTGACAGCCATGGCATTTCCAAGTAAGTGGCAGAGTGAACCTGAAACACCCAGGGATCCCCTTTGAGAGAAAGTCATCTGACCATGACCAATACTGGGACCTTCTGGGAGACATAGTTGATGGGTTGTAGAAAACACATAGCTTATTTCTGCACATAATAAAATCAGATACACTGTGTGTCTGTGTGTAATCTTCTATGCGTGCAAGTTTAGACAGTAGTCAACAAGGCAAAAACAAGTAAAAAGAAAATAATACATGGTCGAGTCACGTTATTAAGGCCACCAGCTAAGATCCAGAATAACCGTCATGTGCAGTACAGACAGGAGGTAGACAGGTTGGGAGTGACTCAATAAGGTCTTTGTGGGACACAGGTATCTGGAGCCATGTCAGGGCTGTGGAGTCGGCAAGCCAAAGCCCCGACTCTGACTCCCCAATTTCCCAAACCTCACGGCTCCTCCCAACTCCCTCATTAATGGCGCATGATTAAGTGATAACTTTACTATAGTAAAATGGTAACATCAGGCTGTTTATCACCCTATGATACAATAATCAAGCTATTTAGGTAGAACAGACACTCACCAGCAAAATGGTAACAATGTTTTGAACTTGTGACTTTCAGGCTCCATATCTCACCCTCCACTACAGCTTTGTACATGAGGCTACTGTAATTTTATATACAGTCATCTTACTTATCTTATACATAAAGTGGGCTTGCAAGTATTTAGCATCTGCATAGTTCTGCAGATTCTTTCCTGTAACTGCATTTACTGTTTTGATCCTAAAAATCAAAATGTTAATTTGTATTATTTTGTTAGTATTTGGTAAATCCACCTTTGGTTTTCAATACTGCCTGAATCCTTCTGGAGCAGATTCAAGCAGGTCTTGACTCTTGACCAAAACTCTGACCCCAGGTCTCTTCTACACATTCCCAATGTTGGTGCAGACTGGACTTTTACAGCTTTTTCTTCACCTCTCCCCACAAGTGTTGGATTGGGTTGAAGTCTGGTGACTGTGGAGGCCAATACAGCAACTCTACTTCATTGTCGTTGAACCATTCCTTTTCCAACCTTAACATATGCTTTGGGTCATTGTCCTGCTGGAACACTATGTCGTCCTTTTCATACCCATAGTACTCAAGTATATGAAGTAACTCATCTTCTAGGATGCTCACATATTGCTCAGTATTGAGATCAACATTGATCCTGGTGAAGTATCCAATATCTTTGGCTGTGAATCAACCCCATATAATCAGGCTTCCCCCACCGAACTTGACAAGTTCTTAAATTTCTTGATCCGTTGGCTCCATTCCACCAAACACATTCCCCCCATCAGAGCCCGGTCTATTGTCTTTCAGCTCATCGCTCCAAATTACCCGTTTCCAATCTTACATTTCTCGTACTTTTTTGTAAACTCGAGCCAACGCTTCTTATGACAAGAATGAAGTCAAGGCTTCATCACTTTTTTTGGGGCCATCATTCCAGACCTATGTAATGTGTGTCACACGGTGTTGCATGGACATCTGTGATCTCACTCTTACGAGGTCTACGAGCTGAGTCCACTGCCGTGTCTTTTGCATTAGAACTGATAGACCTTGTTGACTGATAATTTGCCTGGACGTCCACCTCTTGGCTTCTGGATGGATGGACTTCATTTCACATTCTTCCAGCTGTCATGGCCTCACATGATGCAGTTTGGCAATTTTCTTGGCCCAGAGATGCTATCGATGAGCTGGATGATGCGGTTTCTCTTTTCTTGGGAAATCTTCTTCACGGCTGCTCGAACCAGTGACCTTTTATTTGGAAATCAGCCTAATAACACACTGAGCTATCAGGGAATGTGAGAACACGTTGTAATTTGTAGTATACAAGAAGAAAGATTATCCCACCACCAGGAGCAAAACAGTAACATTGCAGTAACATGACCTGAATCTACAGAACTAAGCATATGCTAAACAGTTGCAAGTCAAAGTTATGTATGAGATAGCCAGATGATTGTTTATAAAATTATGGTAGTATCACTTTGAAAGCTATAGTGGATTGTTAAATATGGAGCCTGAAAGTCAAAAGTTCAAAAAATTTTTACCCTTTTGCTTGTCAGTGTAAAATATATTTATTGGATATGACTTAAGAACACAAAAAAATTGTAAATATGCAAAACACTGCAGGAACATTTGTGGAGTCTCTGAATTTGTTCTGCGAAATAGCATTGCCTTAATCAGATCCTGCATACATGACCTCACATCTGATCTCATGATTTCCAGGCTAGAGAACGGCCTCTCTACACTAACTTGGGTTGGGAGCAAAGCGGTGACCACAGGGGCAACATCTCTAACAATGTCAGGGAATAAAGAATTTGCCTCAGCCACAGTTCGTTATGATGAATGGTTGAACTCTTCTGCTTCTTTGAAAGCAGGTGAAAAATTTTGCTGAAATCTGTTTGCCCTGGGAGCAGAATCTTTTCCCCTGAGGCAGCGCTTTGCCTGCTCCATGTCATCAGTTACACTCTTCATGTGATAAGGCTGAGGATATGGGAGCAGTAGCTCTGGCCGGACCCAATTCCACTTGCTCTTTGTACTGCATCGAACTAACTGGACCAACTTATTATATATTTTGGGAGCCGGTCCGTTTTAGAACAACTCCGACTCCTGCAAAATGGGGACCGAATCCGACTCCACAGCCCTGGCCATGCTGACTGCATCCCACAGCTGCTGGAGGGTGAGTAGGGGAAAATTCAGAGTGAACACTATAATCAAGTTGGTTCCACAGATGCGCAATTGGGTTCAATTCTGGGGAACTAGAGGGTCAGGATAACAACTAAAAGTTTTGGTCATGCTCTTCCAACCAATGTTTGACATTTCTAGCTGTGTGGTATAATGCATGGTCTTGCTGGAAGATCCCATCAGCCCCAGAGCAGACATACAGTATATGAGTGTACGTGATCTGCATATCGATTGCGAATGTCTTGCACATGGATGAGATGGCTAGAGAATGCCACGATAACATTCCTAAAACCATAATGCTGCCACCAACAGCCTGTGTTCTTCCAGCAATGGTTGCATGGTGTAAACACACATCCGGTAGCCCCCTTTTTTATTTTGGTGGTGAGCTCCTGTAGCACCAGTCCAGCATTTTGCACTTATGTAGTGGACATTCACCCCTCACATCAATGGCACGTACAGTTTCCACATCACTGATTTGCAATGGTGCCATTTGTCCATTCACTATACACTTCCTCCATAGCAGCAAGCAAACAGTTCACAAACTGCGCAGTCTCAGAAATACTGCAACCTTGGCCTAAAAGCAATTAATCATCCCTTTGTGCAACTCTGATAAAATCACCCCTTTTACCCATGACAGCAATGAGGGATATGTGCAGACAATCTATTGCACATCTTATATACCCACCAAGCCAGCTCACATCACATGCCTTAATTCATGAGCTATATGCTCCCACTGTAAAAAGTGGGAAGTAGTCATAATAATGTAACTTAACGGTGGAAGGGGTTGCCTCACCATGCTGTTTCACAAAGCCACAGACAGCTTCAGATTTGCACTTCCTCACGCTTCCTGGTTATGTTGTGGGTGGTTTTATAGCAGTAATTAGCATATCAGCTCTGTATTCCCAGCTCTTATAATTACACTGATACGACTGCAGGAGATGTAATCTGTAGAGCACAAGGCGGAGGAGCGCAAAGTAAACAATCAAAAGTAATTCATTCCCTTTGTTTACTAGAGATAACACACTCTGTACTAAAGCTGGCCTCTGTCCTGGTGACATCACTCCCTGCTCTCTGTCTAATCAGGATTGTAACCAGAGAATCCTGTGTGCACTCAGAGCAGATGAAATCTCTAATCTCCTGACCAATTTAACATTAAAAGAGAAAAGTATTTGGAAAAAGTCTTGATTTAACATTATCTACATGTTGAACGCTAATGATTGTAGTGAGACAATCCCTTTAAAGGCTTTTTAAATGCGTTCTAAATGTGCTTCTGAGGGAGCATAGAGAATCAAAGAATGGGTGTATAGAGTACAACTACCCCTCCTTATGTTGGTTCACGTAAAAAAACGCAGGGGCCAAAGAGCGGACTGCTTGCTCATGACATATCTACATTCTCAAAGACCTGGGGGACAACACACTGGCCAGTTAATATTTAGTCAGCTCCACAGGCAAAAACTACAAATAAAAGGCCATCCGGGTTACCCCTTCATAGATACCACTGCACCCACAGGAGATTCCTGTATAATAATAATAATCTGTATTTATATAGCGCCATATTCTGCAGCACTTTACAATGTAGAGGGTATAATTACAGACAAAAGACATACATGACACAGTGAAAGCTACTTACAGATGAGACACAAGGTGTGAGGGCCCTGCTCGCAAGAGCTTACAATCTATGAGGGTGCCTGGGGGAGACGAAGGGTGAGAAGTGCTAAATTTACAATGGAGCAGCCATGTTTCATAAATATGGGGTGGTTTACATAAAAATTGGGTGCCCCTGCCACCCAGTCCGTACATCTACATACAGATAAGTGCCCTAGTGTGACAGAAGCGTGTGTGATAGAAGGTGGGGGTTAGCAATTAGGGATCATGGTAGGCCTGACTAAGAAGATGTATTTCCAGGACACTCTTAAAACTGCGAAGGCTAGGATTGTGCCTGATGGTACGTGGTAAGATATTCCAGAGAATGGGTGCAGCACGTGTGAAATCTTTTAGACGTGCATGGGAGGTTCGGATGATTGTGGTCTGTAGTTTGGTGTCCGCAGCAGAGCGGAGAGAGCGGGTAGGGTGGTAGACAGAGAAGAGGAAGGACATGTAGGGGGTTCAGAACTGTGTAGAGCCTTATGAGTGAGTGTGATGAATTTGTATTGTATCCTGTACTGAATGGGCAGCCACAGCAGTGACTGACACGGGGTAGAGACATCAGTATAGCAGCTGGAAAGAAAGAGGAGCCTGGCTGCTGCACTCAGGACAGATTGGAGAGGGAAAAGTTTACAGAGAGGGAGACCGATAAGCAGGGAGTTACAGTAGTCAAGGCGAGAAAGGATAAGGGCCACAATAAGAGTTTGAGTTGTCTCCACAGTAAGAAAAGGGTGGATTCTGGAGATGTTCTTGAGGTGTAGGTGACAGGAGCGGGCCAGTGATTGGATATAGGAGGTGAAGAACAGATCAGAGTCTAGAATAACCCCAAGACAGCGTGCCTGCTGCCTTGAAGTTATGGTGGTAGCACACATAGAGAGAAATAGCAGATGGGGGTTGGTTAGTAGATGGGGAAAAACAAGAAGGTCAGTTTTAGTGAGGTTTAGTTGGAGATAGAGAGAGGACACAAAAATCCTTGCAGAGGACACGGCCTATAGGTAAGGGGGCCATCTCTCGTGACTGTAGGGATGCAAACGCTTTATTTCTGTCTTCATATAGTGGCCGCCTGATAGCAGTTATTAAAGCAAGTGCAAAATGAAAGTGAAGGAGCTGACAACAATAGACAATTTAACTTTAGTCTCTCAATCTGCATAACAAAATGTGACTGAAAGTCACAATGTGTTCCAGTAATACACAGTTGACAAAACATTGAGATAGATCTGTTCACCTCTGATTTGAAAGCTTCTCGTTTACAGATTACGTCATTTCTGATGAAGAAAAATTGCTGCATGCGGTGCTGTTCTTACATTCAAAGTAACGGGCACCTCAGCAGAACCTGGCAGAAGGAATGGGAAGTGATGTATGGATAGTACTGTCTTGTTACAGCAGCAAATTCAGACAATATAAAGCATCAGCATTGCTCAACTTCATAGGGGGTTGATTAGCTTTAAACATGTAGACAAAGGTAAAGAAGGAGTATTAAACACATTGCTGTCCTGAGTTTGCTTCTCAGAGCTAGAGCAGTTCTTATCTCCTGATTTGTACACAAGCTTCCCTGTGTACCACATTTCTCTGCTCTAGCAGGCTGTAGCAGTGGCCTGGATGCTGAAGTCACTCCCTGCTTTGTTTCTTAGGCCATGTTCACACGGTTTAAAATGGGCTGCATTTCGGTCCGTAACTACGCGCCGAAGTGCGCAAATTACGGGCTGAAAACGGCCCATTCATTACGTTAATCCACAGCTCTCATAGAGAACTATGGATCACATCTCCTCTCCATGCTCTGCGAATCCGCCGGGCGGGGAGATAATTGACAGGTCACTTTCTAGCGGCATATACGCGCCGCTAGTAATGATTGTCTATGGGCCGGCGAGGTGCCGGCCCCCCGCTCGCTCCTCCGCTCCCGCCCCGCCCCCAGCCACACGGCGTAATTGCGGGACGTAATTACGTCCCGCAGTTAAGCCGTGTGAACCTAGCCTTATTTGCAAGACAGGAGCTTGTTTCCATTACTTACTGAAAGCTTTAGGGCATGTCCCCATGGCACGGGTTTTCGGCCGGTTTTTCAGACAGTTTGCGGTTTTGCAGACCGTCTGAAAAACCGGCCGAAAATGAGCACAATGGGCTATGGAAAACCCGTGCAGCAGTCCCCACTGCAAAGGTTTTCCGTCTGCGGGCCGCCCGAAAAACATTCTACATGCACATTCTTCTGTTTGGTTTTTGGACGGAATCTGTACTTGTGAAGGGGGAGGGCTTCTCTCTGCTCATCAGAGAAAAGCCGTACCCCCGCAGCCGTGGGGACGGCCACAAAACAGTTGGGTAAACCAACCGGTATTTGTCCTCTGCTGTGGGAACGCACCCTTAGAGCACAGTAGTCTTGTGTGTATATATATATATATATATGCCGCAACCCTGCCAGTGGCACCCAGGTTCACATTGTGTTTTTCAGAAATGTTTTTTTTGTGCAGAACTATACGTTATATTTGGCATTTATTGCTTTTAATCTATATAGGGAGGAAGGGATGCCTCCATTTTGGTTTCTTGCACCCCGCCCACCTCCATAGGCTGTTATATCAGTGCAGTATGCTTGCAAGGTTGGTGTTTTTTTTATTTTTCTCTCTGGATAATGGAGGTCGGTTGACCCAATGAGAAGTCTGAATTTGGCTCTATTGAGAGGTAACGATAGCGTAGGACCACCCGCCTTGAGATCACGTTGTAAGCCGTGGGTGGCTTAAACATTTTTTGATCAAAACGTGTGAACTAAGAATCTAAGAAACTAAGTTTTCATGTATAAAACTGACTGTGGCTCTGTAACAGCATGGTGAGACAGCCCCTTTAAACATGTAGGCACAGGTATTTAAGAAAAGAAAGGAAAAAAAAAAAGGAAAAAAAGTATCAAATACTTAGCTGTTATAATTTTTCCTTATTTCAGAGTTTGAGCAGTTCATATCTGCTGTTGGTTTATACAAGCCTCCCTAGTTGCCACCACCTTTCTCTGCTCTGGCAGTGATGTTATCTCCCTGTTGTGCCTTAAAACCACAAAGCTTGCTTATGGATTTGTTCACAGGGCTTAACTGGGGGAGTTATTTAGGCCCCGAAATTACGCCTGGTGGCGGGGGGTGGGGTGGGTGCGGGGGGCCGGGACTTCGCCGGCCCATAGACTTGCATTACCAGCGGCGCTTATATGCCGCTGGTAATTCACATGTCACTTATCTCCCCCCACGGCGGATTCGCCGAGCAGGGAGAGGAGACGTACTCCATAGTTCTCTATGAGAACTGTGGATTACCGTAGTTACTAGGACGTATTCAGCCCATTATTTGCGCACTCCGGCGCGTAATTACAGACTGAATTACGTCCTGGTTTAAGCCGTGTGAACATGGCCTTACACTCACTGATCTTATTTTTCTGATGAGAAAAACCTTAACCCTTAAAGGGGTTTTGCCACAATGTAATGTTGACGTGGGATCCTCCAAAATGGGTATTTAATCACTTTTCTAAATATATGTCATCAAAAAAGTGAAGCCTCTGAGAGCTACAGGCCTGACTAACATGCCCTTGGTTTCCTGATAGTTTACATTAGACACGACCAGGAGCTGACAGGAACTGATCTGGCAGCACTTGCACTTCTTATCTGATGGCAGGGAACATGAACGAGCTTTGAAGGGCCTGGGGAGAAAGATTCTGTGTCTTTTGTATAGAGAATCCACTGGTTGTAATGTAATTATCTGAGTAAACATGCAGACGCTCCCTGCTCAGCCCCCCTTTCTGTCCCCCTGCAGCCCTTCCTGAAGGAATGAAAGAAGGCTGCCTGCTGAGCTTATCTTCTCTCCTGAGCAAATAAGAGGGAGAAATACAACACATATAGCTTGTGCACAATACAGTTCTCCTCTGTGGATTAGCAAAACAATGTTTGCTCAACTACAGAGACTGAGTATCAGGAATGTGCATGGGAGGTGGAGTGATGACATCACAGAGGAGGTACTTGTTTTTTTAAACACAGAAACACAACGCCCCTTTTTCAGGCCTCAAGAGGGAAGTATTAGCCTGTTAGGTAAGGAACTTACTTCTTGGCAAAACCCCTTTAAAGTTACTGACCTAGGAGAAGCCTTGTAGCCTCATGTAAGACCTGCACAGCCATTTATATGTAATTAGATCAAATGTAACAGAGTCACTCAGCAGCTAACAGTGCATCTTGGAAGCATATAGGGTTTTCTCTCTCACTAGAAGCTTCCTCTCATGACACATACAGCTTTCCTGGCTCACATTTATAGCCAGACATCCTGCTTGGTCATTGTTTTTCGTAACCATTCTATCATTAATTTCCCTTTTAACAGGCTCATCTAGAAATAAGAGCTAGCAGAGCTGAATGGTCAGTCACTGTTGGAGACTTGCCCACAGCCTTCATTCGAAGTGGGAGCCTGATGATGCTGTGAAGAGTGAAAACAGCTAGATGAGACAACCCCTTTAAAAGTGTATGGTAGAGTCTTAAATAAATTCTCCAGTAATAGCCTCTAATAAAGGAATATTACATAACTGGTAGTCTGGTATCTGGGACACAGCAATGCCTTGAACACAGGCATTTCTGCACTCATTATACAGCCAGACATCTAGTTGAAAGACATAGACATCCATTAAGCAAAACAGCTAAGAAACCTAAAGATTTCAGTGCAGAAATGGTCAAAATGCTCCTTATTCACACAAATAAAATGAATGGAATTTTGGTATTTATCCATTCCTAGTAAACTGTAGGTTTTTCTTGGGTTTTCAGGTTGCTTTTGAATGTTTCCGGGGTGGGGAAGAGTCTGATGTGTTAGAGTAATGAGTTCCAGAGTATGGACAATGCATGGAGGAAATTCTGGAGATGGTTGGATGGGGAACAGAAGAAAGGAAAGCAAAGAAAATATCTCTTGTGAGGATTAAATTACATATGGAATAAAAGGAAAGGGGGTTAGGGAAAGACAAGTTAGGGGAGAGTCTTGTATGTTATTCTAACATTTTGAACTGAATTTTCTTGGTAACGGGTGCCCAATGAAGGGATTGGCAGGGGGAAGAGACAGTGAATGAATAATGGGAGAGGAGAATTTAACAGGAAGCAAAGTTGTTAATGGATTGGTGGGTGCAAGAGTGCTAGATGGGAGGCCACAGTGAATGATGTTGTAATAGTCCCATGGGTGCGAAAAGGGAAACACACACATTTTGGTCAAGTGGAGTAGGCAGGAGGTGGTGAGGGCATTGGATGGCCAGTTTAAAAGCCAGTTAGAAGTCAAAAGTTATTCCAAGGCAGGGGATTTATAGGACTGGAAAAAGAGAGTGAGTGGTATTGAGAGTTCTGGTGGGGGTAACTGAGTGAAATAAGGGAAAGAATATAAACTCTGTTTTATCCAAAATTTCGTTTTTTAAAAAAATTGGGAAAATTCGAACTATAGATACTCGGGGACCTGGAAACGAAAGGTAAAACGGGTAAAAAAAAAATTGAGGATTATCATGAAAAATGGAAATTGTAAAACCGGGATTCTTTTCCTCCCCCAAACAAAATTATAGTGAAGACCCAACAGAGAAAGGTGTGGGAGAAAGCTTGGGGGAGCACTAAAATCCAAAGTTTAAGAGTCTGGATCCCAGGGTATATAATTTTTTAAACAAACAAGAGTGGTCAACTACGTTGAAGGTAGATGACCGGTCTAGGAGGAGGGCACACCTAATAAAATTTAAGGCTTTGATGGTCAATAGATCATTAGTGACTTGAGTGATGGTGTTCAGTAGAGTGGTGGGTTTCGAAGCTAGATTGCTACAGGTAGAGATCAAAAGATTGTTCAAGAAAGTAGTTACTAGCAAGGGACACAAAAAGGTTCAAAAGGTGGCTTCATTAGGAAGGGAGTGATGGTTCCATGTTTAAAGGAAGAAGGGAAGATGCCAGTGGTTGGCGATAAGCTAAGGAGAAAGGTCGGGCTGGGAAGTCAACACAAGTTATAGGTTCTTCATTTGTTAAGATGGGACAATAATTCAAGGATAAATTCTTATTGCTATAATTGGGGCCAGTGAAACATTTGCCTCCCTATACAGGGCAACTGCTTAAGAGGGGTTATGGCTACCTCTTTATCAACATGGTAGGATTATATCCTGGACTTCAAGAACCCGTCAGTCTATAGAACTAAAACTCTGCCAAAAAGGGATTCTTTGGGTTTTTTTGTTTGGGTATGTTCTAACTTTTTTTTATGTCTACCTCATTTTTGTGCGGTAGAGCTCATGTGACTTATCTTTAGGCTCACAGTCACTAAAAAGTTTGGGAGGAAAGCATCAGGAATACTCCCAATATGTATATCTGATGGTAGGCTCATGGGGAAAAAAAAAACAAACAAAGCCTTACATATATAAAAAAATTCTATAATGGACCTGAAGCAACATAACCAAAGGTAAACTCTTAGGAAAAAGAACACAGTAAAAGTACAGATAAGGATGATGAATGTTACACAAGGCACGGGTTAATTTTTTTTTCGGGAATCAAAAAATATAAAAGACTTTGTAAACCAATTCTGCCTTGGGTCTACTGTTATTTGATTAGGACTGAACTTGTTTTATTTCTTTAGTTCTTTGCTATGCATTAATATGTCTGAAAAAATGTATCACCGGGTTCACTGACACAAAATTTTTTTAAATTGGGGCCCACACAAAGGGTTTTTTGGCGTTAAACCTACAAACTTTAAAAAGTAGAAATAGTTACAATGATGTCTCTAATTTAATAGGTAGCTTCATTTGTAACTCTTATGAACCTATTGCATAGTACAAGAGAATCTGCAGAATGAAAACTACACTATAACTACTAAACTTTTAAATCTGACTCAATCCCTTCTTCAGGAGCCATCCCTCAGCCACATATAAGTCAGTACAGAGGGCTGCCCTGGTAGATTTACAGAAGAATGACCATCCATGCAAACACATGACTACGGCCTTCACTGGTTTCCCCCCGCAAAAACCCGCCCTTTTTCTGGGATGCTTTGAGCCAAATCCACGCACCCAAAAATTTTTAAAAAATTCTTTTTAAAAAGGGGGTCCACTAAAGAAAAATTGTGATTGGCCAAGAAAGGAAAAAAAAAAAAAAATACTTACCTAGCTGCCACACACACACACAAACCCCCACACAAACAACACAACCCCCCCCAGCACCCCAGAGCCCCCCCCCCGCCCCCGCAACCTCTCCTCTCGATTTTATTTATAAAATAAAAAACCCCCCTTTAGGGGCTGTTCACACAGCGTTTTTGGATCCAGAAACACAGCGGCGATCGGATCCAACACGCCGCTACATGTCTGGATACGTATTGGATGCAGCAGGATCGCATCCTATAGTTTTAAGTAGGGGGGTGCTGCGTCTTTTTTGGCCAGAACTGACATGTAAAAACTTGAAGGACCGAAAGACGGTTCAAAAAAAGGGACAATGAGACAAAAACGGCAAACACTTTGTAAACGTATTTTTAATCTGTTTTTGGGCCGTTTTGGGATCCGACAGACGGATCCAAGCTCGCATCTAAAAGCTGTGTGAACAGACCCTTATAAGTAAATGAAGTACAAGCCTTTCCTCTGTGTTAGGGCAAGAACCCAGAAACCAAGAGAAGAGGATAGCTGGGAGCTCCGAAGCTGCAGCAGTGAGGGAAATATAGGTAAATATCAAGTTTTTTCTCTTTTGGGTCCCCAACCCCAAAGAAGCGATTTTTTTTTTGAATGACAACTTCTTTTAAAAAGGGTTTGTTGCTACAAAAATTGATTCACCACCTAGTCCGTTTTTTTATTTTTATTTTTAATTAGGGGGGGGGTTTAGGCTTCTACTAGGCTGCCGGAACAGGTCGTAGCTTTTTAAGCAACCACGCTCAAAACCATCATAGATTAACATCTGTAGTAAAAGCAACCGAGGAGCTGATGCGCCCATACAAAAGGGGGTATTAGGGAAAAGAGGACACGTTAATGGCACATATTGCAAAGGACTTTTTTGCAAGAACTTTAAAATAAAAAGCAACTCCTTTAATGACGCAACTCTTTTCATAATGATTGACTGTATATTGCGCCAAAGCACTCTGCACACCTTTTTCCATATGTTCTATTAGGATGTGATACAACACAGGGCAAAAATTAAGTGATCACCACTCAAAGATATTAAAAGGGTTGTATAATTTCATTAAATGGTCTTCAGAATAAGGGGACAGTGAAAACAAGCAACTTTGCAATTGGATGTCATTAGCAAAGCTGTCTTGTTTTCACTGTCTCCCTTATCTTTGTTTTCTGTAAACACAGTTCCTGAGTGCCGGTCTGATTCCTCCTCTTTTCATTTCATTGGCTGACGGCTCTACTAATTTACATTCTGTTCGGCCCCCGGTCGTATTCACGGGAGCGCACACCTGCCTCTCTCACTCAGAATAAGAGGCCGGCAACAATTTCACTCTATACAGCCACCAGCTCCTCATGGACACTGAAGCTGCTTCTACAATCAGAGAACAGCAGAATTGTATAAACATAGAAGGGAGACGGATCTGTGCTCTGGATGAGTTCATAGAAGACTGGATTCAACTGTAACAAACCTCCAACTGTGAAAGGAGAAGAGATCAGTGCTCTGAGTTCATAGAGGACTGAATGCAGGCCTGTGGTATGTAAACAGCTCTTGTAAAATAAGACTGCATAGGGAGAGGACAGTGACATGGGGATTCAAGAGAGGGGGGGGGGGGAGAACATACTGACTCGGGAGCGAGCATGAACAGTGAAGGGGGAGGATGATGTCATCCCCCTGCAGTTAAGAAACACCCAGCTGGGAGAGGAAGAAACGCCCCTGGATTTCAGGAACTGAGAGAATCAAGCTTCAAGAAAACAGCCGAACTGATGAAGCGATACATCCCCTTTAACCCAGTCTTCCTTGTAGCAAAGTCACAAATATGTCACAAAGCAATGTTTAATAGCTGAACATCCTTCCTTCATCAAACATACTGCACACACATGAACGGTAATCACGATGAATAATGGCACACTTCATTGCTCTTCCATACGATTCATACTACGCAGGGGCCTGGTCCATCCATGTATTCCATTACCTTCCATGTCTAAGTTTTCCCTGCAGTATTTCTGGCCACAAATTCCCCACAACAGCTGATTACCAAAAGGATTTAAAACCAGACAACTGATGAGATCTGCTTTGCGCGATCCAAATTTGCCCCAAAACCCCCAATGTTTCTGGACATCTTCAGAAGCAAACCTGTAATATACCGAGCTAGCAGAGCAGCACAGCACTAGGAGAACATCTTCCTATGGTAATACAGACAAATTGAAAATGACCTTGTGCTCGGAGACTGCTGTCACATGAATGAGTGGGTGGTGGAAACTGATTATGTTATTAAAAGCTGCACTAAAAGCAATATCTGGGGGAAAGACGAGCTAAGGAGATGCATTTATTTCTTCAGTGTCTGACAGCGTGTATCCAAGCTACCTGAAACGCAACATTACTATTGTCTATACACCCACGTGGATGAATGAGAAAAATGACAGTGGGAAGAATAAAGGGATTTTAGATCATGCAGGATTCGCCATTAGGATTCTCCACTGTATTCTCGACCATCTAGCTACAGAGGAAAATACTCCAATTATTAACAACATTTGGGTTTTTTTCCTCTGGGACTTCTATAGTCAATTACGTTGCCCGTTTTTGTGCATCTTGATATATTAGGTTTAACTTTAATGCAAAACAGGCAAAACACTCCCCCAAATGACAAACTCAGCACTGCTGCACATATATACTCTTCCACAGTTTACTTCTGCAACAACGCAGCCGATGAGAATGTTGATAGAAATGTCAACTTATTCATCTGAAGATTCAATTTATCAATATCAGCAGGGTGCAAATTCTGCTGAAAAAAATCTACTATTGCTGTTTAGACCTGGTGCAGTTGTCAAGAAAATTTTGATAAATGAACCATACTTGCCAGAAAAATAAAGTGAATATAGAGTTCTTTGTGAACAAACTAATTTGCCATCAAATTAAAAACATTATATTACAGCACCACATGCTTATAAAGCAACTTTTAACAAAACTTTTAATTAATCAAGATAAAAAAAATTTATTAACTATACATCAACATAAAGGTCCAAAGAATTTAAAGGGGTTGTCTCACTACATTGATTTATCTTGTTTTCATGGTTTCACTTGGAATTCAGGGGCGTGTTTACTGGCTTCTACTAGACTGCAGTAGAAGCCAGGTCTGTAGCTATAGCAACCAGTGCTGGCAGCCTATCAGGAGAGATCAATCAGGTCTGTAGCTGTAGCAACCAGTGCTGGCAGCCTATCAGGATAGATCAAACAGGTCTGTAGCTATAGCGACCTGAGAAGCTGATGCAGTCCATATAAGAGAGGATATCTCAGAATAGGTAGGACACTGTTAATGGACATATATTGCAAAGTGACTTGTTTTTGCAAGATCTTTAACATAAAAAGCAATCCTTGTAGTGAGACAAACCCTTTAAGCAACAAATTATAGGTGACCAAATGGGATCTCTTAGGTAATCACACTCACCTCAGATACGCTATAATCCAAAAAAGGATATAAAAATGAGAAAAACAAAAGGTTCCCCAAAAATATTTTTTTATTACAATGAATGCCCCGCCCCCTCCCCAAAAAATTATATACACACATATGTATATACATATTTTATACCAGAATTCTTGCCAAAATGCATTGATAAATCTGTCACATGTTGACCTACTGTCAGGTTTGTGTTCCAACTGCTATAAATGTGGTGGACCTAGGGCTAGTTAAAAAAAAAAAAAAAAAAAAAGAAAAAAAAAAAGGGGGGGCGTGGCCTGCTATGCACCGCGTAGGACGCATGTTAGAGAGCTCCACCAGGGCTCATTGCTAAAGTGGGGCTAACCACCCTGAAAATGGGTTCAAAGGGGAACAAAAGAAGGAGCAGGGCTGGGCCTGCAGCTCCCAGGAGGGCGAATTTGCCCATTTCTAACCTTTTTGCACACCCCTTGCTGGACTCCAATCCAGCCCAGAGAGTAGTTCTATCACGGAAGCAGGAAGGAGGAAAGCAGCCAGGTGACCTCCAGCTGAACTCCCTTGCATCCTCGGGCCTCAGGGGCCAGTCGGAGACAAAGAGAAGACCCTGCAGCGAGCCGTGACTCCCGCGCCGGAGAAGGAGGGGCGCGCTGAGGAACAGGCTTCGGGCCCTCGTGGGTCTGCGGCGCCCTGCACCAGATCCCAGGGGCCGGCCACGGAGCTGTGGCAAACACGGGAGAGGCTCGCAATCTGCCAGGACCCCCTGCAGAAAGGTACACAGGCCGAGGGGATGGGGGAGGATTTTACAAACCCACCATGATGAGGCGGGCCCTTGGGCTGAATAGCAGGGTTCGCCTGAGCTCCCCATGAGGACAGCCCTGCATCCTCTGAATGCCTCAATGCAGGCAGAATGTCGAGGGGGGGGGGAAATAACCTGTGCCTGGACCCCGCTCCCAGCCATAGCCCAGTGATGGACCTCAGAGGGAGCCCACCGCTCTTCCCCTCACAAAGCCCCAGCATCACCTTTGAATCAGAAGGGCCCCATGGCCCAGGGGCACCCACGGCAACACCTCAAAACTATAGTCATAGTCCCTACATGGTCACCCCAACTAGAGGCCTCACACAACCGACGCGCTCCAATGCTCCAAGAAGCATCACCTCACGCACACCAGAGGCTGAAGCTTTGCAAACTCTCCAGGGCACCCTGTGCTCCGGGCCTTGCCTCACTTTGATACCAACCAGAATGACCTCTACACCCTTGCTCAGGCCCTTAAATCTGCGTGGTGGTAGGACAACCAGGACGTTTCTTTATTGAAGCACAAAGTCAATCTTTAGGGGAACAACAAGAGTCGGTTCACCATCGATTGGACTCTATGCAGGCGACAATAGATTCCAGAAAACCTCCACCAAAATTCTGATTGAACACATGGACGATCTCGAGAACCGTAACCGGAGGAATAACATTCGAGTCCGGGGCTCCTGAGTCCATAAAACCCCACAAGACCTGCTACTGCCCCTCACCAGCCTTTTAATGGATTGCTGGGTAGAGACACGGCGGACCCCCATAGAAATTGACAGGGCTCACCGCGCACTTCGCCCACTCAGTCTGGATGAGGCCAAAGCCAAAGGGACGTCATATACCGCTTTCATTATTATTCCCTTAAAGAAGCTATCATGCAAAAAGCCAGACGTGCCCCGCTCATATCCTTTGAAGGCGCCAATTTGGCGCTGTTTCCGGATCTTTGCAGACGCACATTTCGACTCCGGACAACACTGAAGCCTCTTCTGTCGATCCTGCAATCCCACGGTCTCCCATACCGGTGGGGTTTCCCGTTTTCCCTGCAAGTCCGCAAGGGAGAGGAGCTGATTAACCCTACGTGCCCCTGAGGATTGCCGAGACTTTCTGGCGGCCTGGATCTCCTCCTGTCTCAATCCCGGAGTGGCTGGCGATGTTTGTCTCCCATTCTACAGGTACCAACACTGGTTTGCAGTCCTCTTCTAGACGGGCTGGCTCTCAGAAGTCACCGCTTCCGCAGAGGGACCGCAGACCCCAGAGGAGAACCGAAGACAGAGCCCACCTGAGAGACTTTGCACGGACTATTTCGACAGGCGACTGACCGTGAGAGTATCAATTTCTCTGACCATACCATGCCTTACTTTGTTTGTGCCTGCCTATCTGTTCCCTGATGTTTGCTAAATATTCCTCTTTGACCCCGTGACCTATGGGATTCTCTCTTTTGTCCTTTTTCTCCTCCCCCCTTCTCTGTTTTTTTTATTTATTTATTTTTCTCTTTCTTTTTCTCCCCCTCATGTTCCCTCTCTTCGTTTGTTTTTCCCCCTCTCTGTCCCCTCCCCCTTCCCTGTGTAAAGACTCACCTTAGCATTACTGACAAATGCACCCATCAATGTTGGATGCCTGGCCCTCCCAGGCATGTGTACTATTTGATATATATTTGCCCTATACAATGTAGTACACCTTAGTTACCCATGAGAGCTATCTTAGCCCCATGGTTCGTGTTGTTGTCACGATGTGTCAACTCTACCAGAGCGCTTAGTGGCCCCTGTCCCCAAATAGGGTGGGACTTCTGCGCTACTAGCTGGTCCCTCGCAGCCGCCATGCTGCAGCTTTTAGATTTTGTGCCATTGGTGCAGTTTGGAGGAGCCCAGTTAGCTCCTTCAGAGTTACTTTTGTTCCTCGGTTTGTATTGAGCCACCTAGGAGACCTTTCGAGAGGAGATGGACCTTTTTTGACTACAATGGGGTGTAGGTTACCAGTAGCCCCATGACATCTAAAAAAAGTTTACCTCCTTCAACGTGAAGGGGCTTAACATCCCTGAGAGGCGCTCTCGAATCCTTTAGGGAGATGCACAAAGCTCGCTCAAAATATCTTATGCCTGCGGAGACGCACTTCAGCCTCCAGCATCTCCCAGTTCTGAAAAACAGATATTACCCGCCTGGTGCCATAGTAGTAATCTAGACGCTAAGACAAAAGGAGGTAGCGATCCTCTTCACAAGTCCCTCCCACACCAGGTCCACGATATTAAAAAAGGGACCCCAACGCGAGATTCCTATTTGTCAAGTGCAGCATTTCAGGAAACTCCTTACCCCATTAGCGAACATCTATGCCCCAAACCAGGGTCAACTGTCCTTCCTCTCTAAGGTTTTAGAAGAGCTGATTCTGTTTGCGCAGGGGGAGGTGATATTATGCGGTGACTTCAATGTGGCACTCCAGCCGGTACTGGACACGTCCGTGGGGGCCGCTCAACCCTCCCCTGAACAAATTGAACAAAATGAAAAAACTGCTGCATGACATGCAGCTGAGCGATGTTTGCCGTATATTTCATCCAGAGGACAAGGACTATACGTTCTTCTCTCCCTCCACACAGAACTTACAGTCGCATAGACTATGTATTTCTTCAGCACTCCCTTCTCTCTCGGGTTTTAAAAGGGGCGCGAATAGACGATATCTTGCCCCTCGGACCATGCGCCGGTGCATTGCTTACTGAATCTGCCAAGACCTCCCGGAAATCTTTCTCCTGGAGATTGAATGAGACACTGCTGAACGACTCACTGTGTCTTGCGAGCTTTAAAAAGACCCCCCACGCAAATTCATTGCAAACCCCCGGCGACCGACCATCCCCCGCCTCCCACTTGAAATGGGACGCCTGAAATGTGTGCTCCGGGGTGTGTTAATAAAACGGCTCTCGGATTAAAAGAGAGGCGACAGCACATTTAAACAACCTACTTGCTCGCCTGCATTCACTGGAGTCAACACATAAAAGGAGCGGCGATGACTCTGTCCTCAGTGAATTGACACAAGTTAAACATGACATACCCTAAAGTGCTAGAGAGGAAAAAACAAGAGATACAGGCAGCTATGTGCCCATCTTTTTTACGAGTGGAGTAACAAGCCGAGCGAATGTTGGCTCGTGGGCCCTTTAGGGACAAAGGGCGTCCTTATTGTGTCATCTATCAAAAAAAATAAGGGGGAAGTGGTAACAAATTTACAGAAGAAATTCTGGAGGCGTTCACGCATATTATCAGGAGCTATATAACCTCCCCCAAGCGAGACTGTCCTCTTGCCCGGATGGACTGCAGGAGTACATCAAGAACACTGGGTCCCTACTCTGGACCCCGATAGGCTGTCTCTCTGGAAGCCCCCTTTCACAGATGATTTAGCTGAAATCAGCCATTGCCTCACTCCCAACGGGCAAGAGTCCAGGGCCAGACGGCTACACGGCCCAAATTTTATAAAACACTCAGTGAAGATCTAGTAGTGCCTTGCTGGAGGCCTTTAACTCTCCCTCCTTTTACGACAAACCCTCGCCACATTTTCTCCTAGCCACATCACGGTTATCCCAAAGGAAGGGAAAGACCCTCTATCCTGCCAAAGTTACAGGCCAATTCACTACTAAACACGGACGCTAGCTATTTGCTAAGCTTTGGCCCTTAGGCTCAACACCATTCTGGAGGACCTGATAGGTTTGGGGTCAGGTGGGTTTTGTCCCTAACCCAGAAGCAAGGGACAACACTCTGAAAACAATCTCTATAATGCAACGGAGGGGGATAAGGGGGTGCCTGGAATGCTGCTCTCACTGGACGCTGAGGAAGGCGTTCGTAGAGTCGCTGGTCCCTTTTTGCATGCCGCCTTACAGAATATAGGCTTGGACCACTCATGATACAAAGGATTCCCTGAACCCCGTATCATAATCCCAGGCTCAAATTCGGATCAATGGTACCCTCTCTGCACAGTTCTGATACGAAAAGGACAGGCAGGGTTGCCCCTCTCACCTATTTTGTATGTTATTGTAATTGGAGCACCTCTTATGTGATTTGAGGAATTAAAACTGATGTGAAGGGAATTCAGTGGGAGGAATGCAATTTTAAATGTGCGGCGTATTGCCGACGACTGTTGTTATATATATCCCAGCCAAATCACATCTCTCCGAATTTTTATGTCTTCACTGGAGAGGTTTGGGGCCCCTATCCCAAATTTTTAAAATTAATTATACTAAGTCTGTTGCACTGGGAATAAATCTGCCAGAGTCCCCATATCCTTGTTGAAAGACGATTTCCCTTTTTCATGGGACCGGGCGATCATTTTAAATATTTGGGAATTCATATCCCTCCGGACCACGAGATTTATATGATCTTAACTTTACGCCCTACTGCGCACAATTACAGCAGATCTGGCACGGTGGAACTCTAAGGATTTCTCCTGGTTGGGGAGGATTGTATAATTAAGATGAATATTCTACCCGTATATTGTATTTATTGCAGGCTCTAACATGCTTCTTACCCAAATTATTTTTCCAACTGGTGGACAAAACCCTTAGCAAATTCACATGGGTGGCAGGAAGGCGAGAATCGCCAAGTCGGTACTGATAAGGGGCAGGCAGGAGGGCGGCCCAGCATACCGGACATAAAAGCATATTATTGGCAATCAATAGCAGCACGAGTGTTTGATTTTTACCATCCAGATCCCAACAAAACTGTGGGTACGATTAGAGGAAGATATATATAATGCCCCCTTGGCCAATCTGCCGTCGTTGCCCCGAGCCGCTTTCCCATTGCGACTGATGCGGACGCTCCCATGGGTGGCGGGGTCATACGTTTCTGGCTTGGAGGTCATATGGGTCTACCAAAAGGTATCCTCCCCTCTGGAGGCCCACTAACACCAATAACTGGGAACCCCTCACTGGGAACCACGTTGGCCCTCTATCCCGACGACTGATGACAGGGGTGGGAGAAACATTAAGGTTCTTGACGTTCTTACCCCACAGGGATTGAGACCCATGGCCCGAGATGAGGGAATTACTCCCCCTCCTCCCTGGTGCCCTGGTTTAGATACCTACAACTCCTGCATTACTAGCTTCTAATAAACTTTTTCTTGAAACTTCACAGACCCTAACTCCCCCGGAAACAATGCTCTCCCGATTTGCTCATCTGGAAGTCATTTGATCTCCAAGCTATATAAATGATCATATCCTCTATGTCGGGGTCTGGGCCCACTTATAGGGATGGCTGGGAGAGGGAACTCGGAAGATCCATTTCCCAGGAGGACTGGCGGAAAGGCCAACATATTTGGCCTATAAATCCATCGTACCTTGTAGACTGCAGGAATTCCACTTCACTTCAAAATACTCTCCCGCTGGTACAGGGTACCCACACTCTTACATAGGATTTCCCCCCAGGTTCCTAACGTCTGTTGGAGATGTGAAACAGGGTAGGATCTATGTCCCCATTTGGTGGTCATGCCCATCGTTGCAGGTCTTCTGGGGGAAAGTTTTGCAGATCATTGAAGTAGTGACGGGTATCAAATTGCAGAGTGACCCTATGGTGGTTTGCTACAGATTATCCCCCATGCCCCCTTTAAATTCTTCAAAGGGGCATCTACTTGTTTTTATGTTGAGTGCCGCGAAGGCCCTGATACCGAGGCTGTGGAGAACGACTGCAACACCTTCCATAGCAGCATGGTATAAGGAGATATCCTATATCCAACAGATGGAAGAGATGCATGCGGACCGCAACCGACTGACTGACAAGTACATAGCTACGTGGGCGGAGTGGGCGACTTTTTGTGGCTCAGAGGCATATGCCCGGGTTTTTTGACTCTTAAAGGGTAGTGCTACGTACCCGATGGTCTTGGCCATCTGCTGGGTCTTTTGAGCTATATCTGGGGCGAGCGACGCTGGATGTCAGCTCTTGCTCTTCCTCTCAGGGAATATTTATACTTTTGGCCCTCTCCTCGCTCCTTAGTCTGGCTCTAGTTTCTGGGTTGAGGTTATGATGTTAGAACGTTAATATTTATAGGAATGATTTCCAAATGCTTTTTCCAATGGCTTTACCTGCTTGGTGTAAAAGGGCAATTGTTGTGACTCGCAGGGTTTATCCCTGCTCTTCAACAACAAGACTTTGCTCCTCTTTCTCAGATCAACAACACATGCAATGTAGCTCCCCTGTTTTCCTCTGCCTTGTTTGCAGCTTTCACTTACTGTTGCTACATGCACAATATTCATACGCCATATGTATTGATGATTTTTATGCTGAATATGACCAGATGTGTACCTTCTTGTATACCAACTGTCGATATATCAGTATGCTGTTTTGTACTTACTATTTGACTACTTAATAAAAGCTTGGAATATAAAAAAAAAAAAAAAATAGGTTATGAAAAAGATTTTACCAGACTAGAAAAAAAATTCCCAAATTCTGACTTTGACTCAAGATGGCTCAGTTCAGTGGAAATACCTACTGCCGTTCTCTCATCAACTATCCTCACCAGGAAGACGCAATAGCATGGGTATATGGATATAGTGCAACAATCGTCTTCACATGACACTACTCATACATGACCACTAGATAGTCGAAATCATGAAATTAAAGGGATTGTCTCATCTCAAAGTTTCATAGGATGCATGAATGAATTAATGCCGCTTGCTCTGTCACTTCCTGGTCAAGCTGTCTGTAATTAGCATATGAGCTCCATGTATTCAGACCTCTGCTAATTAGATAAATCTCATCCTGTCAGGACCAGGGAAGCTTCTGAGTTAAAGTAAACAGCAGTAATTACTGGCTTTTGTCTGTAAGATCAGATAACACACAAGCTCTCACTGTCCGGAGTTCTGTGCTGCCACGAGCTGTGTGATGACGTCACTCTCTGCTATCAGATAGAACAAACAGCAGGGGGGGGAGAAGAAGTACAAAGGTTTGTCACTTGGTGAAACAGAGAGATCAAAGAAGGTGATAAAATCACTTGTAGCTCCGTTACAAAAAAAAAAAATGAATGCAATATATTCGTAAATTGTCTTCATTTAGTATTCCCTACATGTTGAAAGCTAATCTTTGTAGCAAGACAACCCCTTTAAGGTCCCGAGATTGGCTAAGAACATAAGAACCTCAGATTGCAGCATGTACATGCAATTTCTAATATGATCTGGCAATTGAACCCACATCTAAACTTTTGTCGTCGTCCCCCTCCTCTGAGTGACTGTGACTATAATTTTAATATCACACATGAACAGACAAGTAAGAGCAAATACTAGAAAGCCAACAGCAAGTCAAGTGAAAAGCCATCAGTAAATCCACACCTTACAGGTAACATGCCTATTGCTTAAAATTTCTTAAAACATTTCATTCAACAGAGGAGATTTTTTTTTTTTCATTCAGTATCAGAAAGTCTACAAAAGCTGCCTTTAGATTAGTAGAGGCAGACAACTATTTCTACGAACTTAAATATTGTGTGCATTTTTTTTTTCCTTTAAAACCATGGACAAGTGAATTCTTCAGCAAATCAACCTTCTCCATGAAGCACTAATAATCCAGATAGATGTATTATCGTATTCTGGACATGAGGCAATCCAGCCTATATGAAAAGAATTAGATCTGGAAGATGTGAAGGTGACATATAAGTAGGGCTAAACTCATCATTTTACCAGTAGTCCGCCGCTCTCCTGCCAAAGCTTCCCAGGTCAAACCCAGTGCTTATGGCTCCTGAGATGTTGCTTCCATACATGGGAAAACTGAAGGCTATGAGTGACTGTAGCTGTCACACACTGATACAACAAGTTGGTGGTAGAAGCCAGTAAATGTAGACTGGCCAGGTGGACAAGGAAAGCCCCACCATGGAAGCAATGACAACTGGATACACAAGTATACTTTTTTCTTTTTCAATTTTAGACGGTTTCCATACATGCATATTGTACTAAGAATCCACTAGTACTCCAAAGGAAATTTTGAAGACAGGTATTTGATTTACTTCTCTGCTGAAGTCAATGGGGAAAATCTGGAACAAATTCTTGATATTTCCACAAAGAAAACTACAACCACGGCACAATTTACAGACAAACTGATGAAAATTATCAGGGAGATTTGCAACGGTAAAAATTTGCCACATCTAAATCCACCATCAGAGACTGAAAAGCAACAGGATGGATGGACGCAACCATGGAAATCATAAATACACCTTTGAAAAGTTTGAAAATAGACATTTAGGAGAAACTAAGTTACATAGTTATATACTGTAGCTTGTAAGGCTAAAAAAAAGACAGACGTCCTTTCATTTCAGCCTATTGTCCTATAGCGTTGATCCAGAGGAAAGCAATAACCCCAATGAGAAGAAGCCAACAGTCCTCATTTTAGGGAAAAAAATTCCTTCCTGACTCCAATCTGGCAAATCCCTGGATCAACGACCCTTCTCCAGAATCCTGGTCACTATAACTTGTTATAGTGGTACAGTTGAAACCATAAGTTTACATACACTATATAAAAACACATATGCATGTTTTTCTCACTATCTGACATGAAATCGGAATAAACCTTCCCCATTTTAGGTCAATTAGAATTACCAAAATTATTTATATATTTGCCAAATGCCAGAATAATAGGAGAGAGAGAATTTTTTAAGGCATTTTTATTACTTTCTGCAGTCAAATGTTTACATACACTATGATTACTCTGCCTTTAAACAATTTGGGACATCCCAGATGATGATGTCATGTCTGTGGAAGCTTCTGACAGGTTTATTGGCAACATCTGAGTTAATAAGAGACACCCCTGTGGATGTATTTTCATTTCACACCAGAAACACACTGCTCCTGTGTGTAACATCATGGGAAAGTCTAAAAAAAAATAAATCAGCCAAGATATTGGGAAGGGAACTGTGGACTTGCACACATCTGGGTCATCCTTGGGTGCAATTTCCAGATACCTGTAGGTACCTCGTTCATCTGTACAAACAATTATATGCAAGTACAAACAAGATGGGAATGTGCAGCCGTCATACTGCTCAGGAAGAAGACGGGTTCTGTGTCTCAGAGATGAACGTGCTTTGGTTCGACATGTGGATATCAACCCAAGAACAAAAGCAAAAGACCTTGTGAAGATGCTGGTGGAAGCTGGTAAGATTGTGTCATTATCCACAGTGAAACAAGTACTGCATCAACATGGGCTGAAAGGCCACTCTGCCAGGAAGAAGCCATTACTCCAAAAGAAACTTACAAAAGCCAGAATAATGTTTGCAAATGTACCCAGGTACAAAGACCTACATTTTTGGAGAATTGAACTGTTTGGCTGTAATGAAAATCATAACGTTTGGAGGAAAAAGGAAGAAACTTGGAAGCCTAAGAACATCATCCCAACTGTGAAACACGGGGGTGGGAGTATCATGTTGCTATCAAATACTAATGAAACGTATGTAAATTTTTGACTTGTTAGAAAGTAATAAAAATGCCTTAAAAATTCTCTCTCTCATTATTCTGGCATTTGGCAAATATAAATAATTTTCGTTCCTAACTGACCTAAAACGGGGAAAGTTTATTCTGATTTAATGTCAGATAATGAGAAAAACATGCAAATGTGTTTTTTTTATATAGTGTATGATGTAAACTTCTGGTTTCAACTGTATATTGATTATTGTTGTTGTGTTATATTGATTATGAGCCCTTTTGCAGAGTTACCCTTGATACCCCGCAGCATTAATTGGCGCGGATACTTTGGGCATTATTCGTTATATTATTGCACTCTAGAAATGCATCCAGACCCTTTTTGAACTCTGTTAGTGAATTCACCATGACAAGTTCCTCTGGCAGAGAGTTCCACAGCCTCACTGCTCTTACAGTAAAGAATCCTTTTCTATGTTTATGTAGAAACCTTCTTTCCTCTGGACGAAGGGGATGCCCCCTTGTTCTAGATACAATCCTGGGTATAAACAGATCTTGGATATTATGTTCCCAGAAGCTGTCTTTTCTCTAAACGAAATAACCTTAATCCTGCTAATCTTTCTGGGTGTTGTAGTCCACCCAGTCCTTTTATTATTTTTGTTGCCCGCCTTTGAACCTGTTCTACAATGTCTTTCCTGTGAACTGGCATCCAAAACTGTACACAATATTCCATGTGTGGTCTGACCAGTGACTTGTATAATGGGAGAATGATATTCTCATCATGTGCATCTATGCCCCTTTTCATAACACCCCATGTTTCTAGTTGCCTTGGCTGGTGCTGTCTGACACTGGCTGCTACAATTGAGTATACTGTCCACTAAGTGGGTTGTTTACATAATCCCATTTCAAATGCTGTTCGGAAACTGAGATCCAGCCTTATAGTAGGAGGTCTAGTAGAGGTATATCCATCTTGTTGATTAGCTTTAAACATTTATGCAAGGGTAAATAAAACAAAATTCTAAACATATTTGTTCCGATTGTACTTTATTTCAAAGATAGAGCAGTTTTTCTCTTCTGCTTCTACACAGATGGTTTCCTAGGTTACCCATCACCTCTCTCTGCTCCAAAATACACTAGTGACGTCATTCCCTGCTCTGTCTGAGCAGTAGTTTGGGAGTTTGCTTGTCAGTCTCTGATCTTATGTTTCATACTAGGAAAGGTTTTATCCCTTTAGGCCCGGTTCACACGGCTTATTCAAGCCGTAATTGCAGGACGGATCCCACCTGCAATACGGCTTGAATAAGGGGCGGGGGAGCTGCCCGCCGGCCCCATAGACATTGCATTATCTACGGCACATACGCGCCGTAAATAATGTGCATGTCACTTTCCCCACGGCGGATTCGCCGAGCGGGGAGGAGAGACGGAATCCATAGTTCTCTATGAGAACTGTAGATTACCATAGTTACTGGGACGGATTGGAGCCGTACTGAAGCAAAAATACGGCGCGCAGTATGGCTCCAATCCGCGCCCAAATAAGCCATGTGAACGAGGCCTAAGGGCTTGTTCACACTACGTCTTTGTGCTCCGATTTACGGATCCCTAAAACGGATCCGTGAAACGGATCTAACAATTGTCAATGTGATTAAGATTGCTTTCAATGGCAAAAGCGCATCGCTGTTCACACGAGTGATCGCCGATGCGCTTTTCGCGATCCGCTTTTCGGATCCGTTTTAAGAATTGACATGTCAATTCTTCTTGCGTTTTACGAAAGAGAAATCCCCATAGGAAATAATGTAGTGCGCTTTTGGCATCCTGAAAGCGGATCCAAAAACGCAGCATACATTTGGGTGCGTTTTGGATCCGCTTTCGATGCCAAAAACGCATCCGTAAAAACGCATTGAATTTAAATTAAATATAACGTTTGAATATTATGTTTGGGTTATATTTAGTTTATAAATGTATATAAATATATATTTATATAAATGTATATAAATATATATAATTATATATATATAAATGTATATAATAGTATATAAATGTATATTTATATAAATGTATATAAATATATATTTAGTTTATAAATATTTAGTTTATAAATATTTAGTTTATAAATGATTGTTATTAATTCATTTACATGGGGTGGGTTTGAAAACTATTGGTTGATTTAAAAACAAATATAGGGGGGGGGCGGGGTCTAAAATCATAGGTGTATGTACAGTTGATTGACACGAGGTAAAAAAAAGGGTTTTTTCTTGGTCATTGATAGGTCATATTATATTTAAATTGCAGTTTGATACGTTGATTTAAATAAAGCATTGAAAAACGGATCCAAAAAACGGATCCGTAAAACGCATGCAAAACGCATCCAATGCGCATCCAAAAAAGGATCAGCTGTTGCGTTTTCTGGATCCGCTTTTTGGATGCAGTTTGCATCCAGTTTTCGCAGGTTAAAAACGGATCCGTAAAACGCATCCAAAACGGATCCAAAACGTCGTGTGAACAAGCCCGTAGAGTTACTGAACATGAAGACTTTGGTAGCCTCGCACGGTCATGTAGCTACTAAGATAACAATTATTTTTGCATGTAAATACACAGATAACAGTGTGAAAGTAGAATACCACCATGATCTTGGAAGCTTCAATTCAGGACAGCTCTGCTAGCTCACACTTCTAACCAGACTTCCAGCTTAGACAGTGTAATTTTTCTTTTTTTCCAAACCCCTTCCACCACCAATATCCCCCCAACAGGCAATAGCTAGGAATAGAATCTAGAAAATCTAAAATGTTAGTCCATGCTGTAGCCTGCAAAGGAAGTGGAAGCCTAAAGCAGCTGTGAAGAGCAGGCTCTGTGAAAACAGCCAGATAAATAGATCCCATTTCAAGACCCCCTCTACCGTGTTTCCCCGAAAATAAGACACCCCGAAAGACATAGCAGAGATGTTGTTGAATTCCCTAATGTAAGGCACCCCCCGAAAATAAGACATAGCGGAAATCATTGCTGCAGCTCCCCATACACAGGGCCATCCCTAAGGGTGGGCAGAGAGAAAGGTGGGGGAGGGGTGTGGGTGTTCCGAAGCCCCGCCCACCCCGAGAAACGGCCCTGGGACATATTGTTGTAGCAGAGTGTTGAAGGACCTGTGCAGGGAGGTCATGTGACTGTGTCGTCACCACAGGTCCTGAACATCCCAGGAGAGGAGATGGAAAGTGTACAAGTAAGTGAGGGATGGGGGGGGGGGGGGGAGAGCACAGAGCAACGATACTGACACACACATCTCACAGGATGACTGAATGGGCATGCTGGAACTTCTAGTTTTACAAGTCCCAGCATGTCACATTTGCCATACTTTGAGATAAGTCACTGCAGCTGCCATAAAATGTCCCTTACATACATATATCCTATTGTTTGTGACTCTAAACATTAAGATATACACACACACAAACACACAGTAGTGTAGCATGCTATAATTTATTTATGGAAAAATAAGACATCCCCTGAAAATAAGACAGTGCATCTTTAGGAGCAAAAATTAATATAAGACGCTGTCTAATTTTCAGGGAAACCGGGTATTATGCAAAATGTTCTCCTAGAGAGCCACTACAAAAATATACGCTCACTCTGATGGATTTGACCTGCCCATGGGTTACACAGTCACCACTTATATTGAATAGGCACCATGTAATATAATATTCTGTCATCAGTTAAGCAAGCTTATTGCCACTAATCTATGGTAATTGTGGCAGTTTGCATTATTCCAGTTGGGACAATTATTAAAATATAACACAGGCTATGTTCACACGGCTTAACTGCGGGACGTAATTGCGCCCCGCAATTACACCGTGTAGCCGGGGGCGGGGCGGGCGGGGGGGTGTGGGGGGGGGGTCGGCACTTCGCAGGTCCATAGACTTGCATTACCAGCGGCGCGTATACGCCGCTGGTAAATCACATGTCACTTATCTCCCCGCCCGGCGGATTCGCCGAGCAGGGTGAGGAGACGTAATCCATAGTTCTCTATGAGAACTGTGGATTACCGTAATGACTGGGCCGTTTTCACTTTTCAGCCCGTAATTTGCGCACTTCGGCGCGTAATTACAGACCGAAATACGGCCCATTTTAAGCCGTGTGAACATAGCCTTATGCCAGTACGACACATTTTGCACCGACACACACTTTTCAGAATTCTATGTCATGGACAAGGTTCCATTTTGTGATCAGCTACACTATAATCAATTAAAACCAATGTTTCGTATCATCTGCTGCTCAAGACAAGAAATGAGCGTCGAAGGTTTATGTGGACAATCTGAAGATCTCAAGTCAGGTCACGGATGAAACGTGTCACTGAAGAGATTTAATTTTGTAAGAACCATGCAGAGCCCTCATGACACGTTCCAGTGACAGAGGGGTAATGCATGACAAGGCAGACATCTGTACTTCGTAATGATTTCACGCATTTGGCATCAGTCAGAAGCGATAAGCCAAACTCTGCTTTGATCATAAGCAAGAAGCACACAGACGCTGCATGATGAGACAGTGAAGTCTGTAAAATCATTGATAATGTCCTGACACGTTTTTCCCTACCGCTACCTTACACCGTCATTATGTTTGGGACATTTTGGGACAGATTGTTTTCTTTAGGGCATGGAAATATTGAGTTCTGGGCCCCGTGAATAAATCTGTAATGGTGCCCCAACCTACCATGGGGCATTTACCTCGTATAACACTAATTCTTTTATAGCATACGGGCATCAGGCACAGACGTGACTGCTACTACTTCACCCCGATAGCCATACCCCAGGTAGCCTCTATACAATTATTATTTAATAGAAAGGACATTAGAATCACATGGGGTTGTAAAGATTAAAGCCGGAGCTTCCTGATTGTAGTTGAAGATGTGGGGGTCCCGGGGCTGACCGCAGCATGTCTTCTGGGACTGTGGAGGGATCAGACCATTTTGGGAGTGCGTGTGAACACTTACGCATGACATCTTGGGACATATGATTCCACTTACCCCTCAATTCTACCTTCTTAATATCCCATATCCTCCCCTTTGTCGTAGGTCAGGTAGACTTTTCCTGTACATTTTGATTGCGGCAAACTGCCTGATTGCCAAATTTTGGAAGCAGGTTTCTATCCTGACTAAGCAGGACCTACTTCACGGTATTAAAGAGGTTCGGCACATGGAGTTCCTTACTGCTATGTCCCATAATAAATTAGACCCCTTTGACACTGTATGGAAGCCTTGGGATCTATACTGTATTATTAATGACTTGTGATGCGTGGTTTAGAATCATGATGGGCTGCGGATCTCTAGATAGATCATTCTTCTTCCTTGTGTGTCTTGTCCTTTGTCTCCCCCTGTCTTTGTATTTTCTGTTAAGAATCGGGTTTTTGATTTGCTGTTCACTTTGACTGGCTTACGGTTTAAGTTGAACCAGAGGTATTAGGCAAACTCATTTATTTTTGAATATGTATCTTGATTTACTTAGCTAGTACTTGATATTTTGCTCTGTCTTCCTAATGCGTAGCTATGTTTATGCTGGGACTGTTTATTCTTGTTATTCCTTGGTCTTATTACTCAATGCTTGATATTTTAACAACTGTTATGCTGAAAAATGTAATAAAATATACAGTTTTTTTTAAAAAAAAGATTCACCTGGGGTTTTTCCATAAACCTCTAAACGACATACAATTGATCCAGGGCAAGAGATCAGCACATTTGGGTCTAATTGGGTCTATTCACTTGTCATCCTTTTTTGCACTGATTTAAGCAAACAATGTACTGGGGTTTTGAGATCATCGCAACAAAAACCGCAGCCCTCCTATGCATCTGATTAGGCTCAGCAGTTCTAATATGAAGCCTGGCAATCATGGCCAGTCACACGAAAAATGTTTACCATGATGCTTTGCAGCAGGTAGAACATAGAGAAATAGGAAGTGTTTACCCATGGCAGAGCAGCAAACCAGAGGAACATCCATGTCCAGGAAACCGATGTTTGGTATCAAGGAACGTTGTGCCCCTGTTCAGCACAACTCCAAAAGGTGACAATATCACTTACTGCGTGCATCTACTATCTTGAGAATTTCTACATGAAGGAGCGCTATTCTTGTATGTTTTTTGTCCCCTTTTTCTACAGCAGATAGAACATATGACCTTCATTTAGACTGGGTGGCTCTTCTAACAAAACTTTGTCTCCTATCAGGTTAAGAGACGGAAATGAGAATGTACATAGACATTCCAATATCAGTAGCACACTATCAACTAAAGAAACTATCAAAGGGGACATAGGAATTTTTGAAAAAGCATTTCTGCTACCTGGGATACATGAAAAATGTTGAGGTTCTTAGTTCACATCAAAACTGCTTAAGCCCAACTCCGAAACTTCAATGGGACCTCAATGCTGGTGGGTTCCACACTATTGTTACCTCTCTTTGGGGGACTATTCAGACCTCCATACTTCAGGGAGTGAAGGCACCAGCTTCTAAGTACACTGCACTGATTAATGAGAATGTATCTGGGTCTCTTATTCCTTCTCAAAGGATGAACTGACATATAGCCCGAGTTCTGCAATATGATTTTTAGGAAGAACCGCTATTTAATCTACAAGCACAACAGTTTAATCATGATGATTTGGTCATGTGGAAGTCCCGTTTAGAATGTGCACCAGCCATTTTTGAACATACAATGATGCAGACTGGTTCAATTACACAAAGGTAGATTAAAAAGAAAAGAAAAGAAAAGAAACAGGACATCAACCCACTAATGTCCACTAACATCAGTTAAACATATTCTGACCTAACAACCCAATCTTAAATAAATTAACCATGGAAGACACAATGCAGCCTGTACTCCACATGAAAAACCCCATTAAACTCAATACAGTGTCTCCCAGTAGCTCGGTACACGAACGATTACAAGAGTAATGCTGCATGTTTTGTTTTTGGCAAGGTGCCATCAAGAATCAATAGGCGTGACAGACCCTCACTGCTGTCCAGAGACACAGGTTGGATATCATCTGCCCTATTATTCTCTGGCAGCAGGTCTACAGCAGCTGCTCATCTCCTCACGCTCAACAGAGTTATCCATGTTCAGCCAGGCTGCCCATGCACGTTACTAAATGGTTGGAAAACATGGCTGGTGAACAGAAATTTTTGTCAGTCAATGTCTATGATTATCAGGATCAATTCTAATTTACAAAACCTGCAGAGTGCTTGTATGGTCTGTCCAAAGATTCATGACTATGTGATTTACCTTCTCGTCTCCAAAGGGCTACTCTGCTTAACAATGAATATGATACAGCAGAAGTTAATGCTTGCTAGGGGTATTTAACACACAAAAATATAAAAATATTTTTATTTCAAATAGAATTGGGTTTACCAATAAGCAGGAACATAGATACCAATACTGTGTAGTCCAGTGTCCTCACTCACTAACCACTCAAGTGCAGATCATGAGCACTTCCCTCACCAGGCGCTCCACAAACACTAGACATGTGACAATACAACAGTTTGTTTTTTTTCTTTTAATTTTGGTACTTCTTACTGAAGGACTTAGGGCATGTCCCCACAGCACGAGTTTTCGGCCAGTTTTTCAACCGGTTTGCGGTTTTTCAGACCGCCTGAAAAACCGGCCGAAAATTAGCACAATTGTGCTCTATGGAAAACCCGTGCAGCAGTCCCCACTGCACGGGTTTTCCGTCCGGCGGTTTTTCCGCCCGCGGTCCGGCCACAACACATTGTGCAAGCACAATCTTCCGTCCGGCTTCCGGACGGAATCTGTGCTAGCCAATGTGAAGGGGGAGGGCTCATCGCGGAGAAAAGCCGGTATTTTTCCTGTGCCGTGGGAACGCACTCTTACCGTATATCACAACATATCGTAACAAATTGCTTGTGATACTGCTCTGGAGCCTGATCCAGAGGTCAGGGTTACATGGCGGTAATTACATGGCCGCCATGTATTAATTCAAGTTAGTGGAATATTACTTATATTATATTCATAGGTGATGACATAAAATTGCATATACAATTTCATGTATCTGTGATGTTGAGACCCAACAATGTACTTTTCCTGCAACGATTACAAAATTACATAGGATTTTTTCCACTTCATTATATTGTATTGTGATTTTAAAGGGGTTTTGCCATGAAGTAAATTTGACGTGGGAAGCTTGCAAATGAAATAAACATTTTCACCATTCATTATTATTATTAAAAATTTTGCACCGTTTTTGTTTTAGCTGCTCCTTTAGCGAGCCATTGTTTACAGCTCGTCTCCAGGGGATACGACCAGGGCTGAGAGCTCCTCAGTACTGGTCAGACATGATCAGACATCACCTCTCCTCTCAGGCAGCTACTGAGTGTTCAAACCCCAGGTGCTGGCATTCTACTCCCGTCCTCTGTACTCCTTAGTAATTAGTCAAACAGTGCAAATAAATAAAAAGTAACCCCAATTAGGTTTGTGCATTGAGGGATTTGAACCAAGGACCCTTGTGCCTGGAAGGAAAAACTTTACCTCTCAGCTACTCACAATGCTTTACATAAACAGACCTTTGTTTGACTACAGAGAGGAAAGGCCTGGTGATGTCATCCTACTGGGTCACATGATATGCAAGTTACACAAATCACACACGCCCCCTTCTGAGCACACAGAGCTGAAGAGCTGGATACAGGAGGAATAAAATGAGATCGTGGCAAAACCCCTTTAAGTAAAACTGCAACATGCATTGTCCTTTTTTTACCTTCAAAAACAAGGATCCTCCCCTAAATAGATACATTTTTAATGGACTTTTTTCACTGATTTTGTAATATTTCAGTGTATTTATTGATTGAGATTCCACTGTGCTTGTGAAATCACATCGCAGAACACATCCAAAGAGCATCATTTTGAACCATTTTCCACATGTAATTAAAGAAAACGTCCTCTTTGTCCTATTACAATTTTTTATAGGGGACCTGTCACATAGGTTGTGCCACCTTTGCTGAGGGCAGCACAAGCTAGTGACAGGGATGCTGTTTCCAGCGCTGTGTCCCTTATTCTGTAAAATGCTGGAGTTTCAGAGCATTTAATGCTCAAATCTAGCAGTTTGTAACCTGTTCTGCCAGAGATGAGTTCACTTAATTCATGAAGACATTGGCCCCACCCACCTGTGGCTCTCCCCACCTACGCACAGCTAAATCAACCTTTTACTTTAACCCCTTAACCCACCTGGACATATGGGTACGTCCAGGTGGCGTTAAGGAGTGGTGTAACAGGATCGCAGCACGATCCTGTTACACAGCCGCACGGTGTTAGCGGCTAATTGCAGCTAAGGCTAGGTTCACACGGTGCATTTGCAGGGCGTAATTACGCTCCGCAATTACGCAGTGTGGCCGGGGGCGGGGAAGGAGCGGGGGGGCTGGCATCTCGTCGGCCCATAGACTTGCATTACCAGCGGCGCGAATACGCCGCTGGTAATTCACATGTCAATTATCTCCCCGCCCGGCGGCTTCGCAGAGCAGGGACAGGAGACGTAATCCATAGTTCTCTATGAGAACTGTGGATTACCGTAATGACTTGGACGTATTCCAGTCGTAATTGCGCACTCCGGCACGTAATTACGGACTGAAATACGTCCTATTTTAAGCCGTGTGAACATAGCCTAACACCCGGCTGTTACAGCGCGTGGGGGGGAGGGCGGTATCGCCCGCCCACTCTGGTTACCCCTTTAGACATCGAGGCAAAGATGGCCGCCGCGTCTAAATAAATGAAAAACGGTGCTGCGCACCGTTCATGCTGATCGATGCCTGGACATGGCAGCTGGGAGCCTTGTGAAGGCTTCCATCGCTGCAATGGTCTCGTTTGAAAACGCCATTTTGGTACATCCTAATGCATTGTCTATGCAATGCATTAGGCTGTATTACAATTGTGCCCCATAGTGGTGAAGTGCCCAAGGGAGACTCAATGTTAAAGTTAAAAAAAAAAAAAGTTTTAAAGTATAAAAAAAAATCTTAAAAGTTCAAATCCCCCCCTTTCACCATTCTACAAATAAAAAAACCAAAACTCCCGCAAACATGGCGCAAGTACAATTTTTTTTCACAATTGGTCCCACTTGGAATTATTTTGCGGTTTCCCAGTATATTCTATAGTAATATGAATAACACCACTGGAAAGTACATCTTGTCCCGCAAAATAAAAACCCTCAAATGTCTATGTAGGTGGAAAAATCCAAAAGTTATGGCTCTTGGAAGGCGAGAAGGAGAAAAATGAAGAGTAATATATTTTTTTTCTTTGGAGGGATTAAAGGGTTAAATTTGTAGAAATCTGTGAATAAACGGTTGAGCAGAGCTAGCTGTAAATGGGCGGGGCTAACACCTACTGATGAATTGGTTTAAGCGTTCCCCTTTCATTTCATATAGAGCTCAGAAAAAAATGAAAGGGGCGCTCTGATTGGTTGCTATGGCAACAAGAAAGGTCCGACAGTTTTCAGACATGTCCCCCTAAATGCTCCAACACTGCTCTGTCTTACAGAATGAGGGACAAAACACTGGAAACAGCATGTCTGCCAATAGCTTGTGCTCTCCCCAGCAAGAGGGGCATAGCTTATGCGACAGGGTTCCTTTAAGAGTACTGATGGCCATATGTAATAATTAAAAAAAACAACAACTTTTAGTCGTCTCTACAGATCAGCACTGCCACCATCCTCCTTCTCAGCCATTCTTTGGTTTACTTCCTAGAATGCACCACACAGAGACGTTGGGCAGTGGCTTGTGATCATTGGCGCCGTGGATTACCCGATGATATCCCGCTTGGCCACAGTAAGGAAACGGAGAAGAAGGACGGTGGCAGTGCTGAATCCAAGGTAAGTCAAAATAGGGTTATTTTTATTTTTTATTTTAGAAGACCATCAGTATCCTAAAAAAGTTAATAAATCAGAGTGGACAACCCCTTTATTGAGCTACTCTCTTGTGCCATATGGTAAAGTAACTTTTCTTATTTTTAAAACCTTCAAAATTCCAGGCCAGCTTAATACAATGAAAAATGGGCAAGAGGCGCTAGAGTGAAAATATTTTTGCCATTTTACAAATTACCGATGATATATTCTTGATGTATCAGTGAATTTACCTTGGCTGCCATTCTCAGGTATAGCTTATTTTGATCTTCAGCTGTTCCCATCTTCTCTCTCTTGACCAGATCTTGTAGACTCTGATTGTCATCGTCGTGGAAGTAACGGACCCTCTCCTTATCAACATGTGTCTCAACCTGCAACATAAAACAAAGTATAAATCATGTAAATCAGCACATCAAGATATCCACAGGTGTCCCATAAAATCCCCCAAAAAACAGCCTAATAACCTTTAGATAAATTGGGTTGTGTATGCATTTATAGATAAAGAGGAGTTTGGCACTTCCCTCAATTCATAGTGGCATTCTCACAGGATAGGTTATAAATGTCTGTTAGGTTTTGGTCCCAAAGGTGGCAACAACATCTGCCAAAAACCAGATCCTTGCCACTCTTCATGCCAACCACCTAATCCAAAAAGGTCTTAGGCTGGGAACCTGTTTTTAAACTAATATTCCCATGAGTTGTCCAAGACAGGATAAACAGGTAAATAGAATTCATTATCTTAAATGGGTGTTTCCACTATAGCATATTGATGATATGCCATCAAACTCTAATAGGATCCTACCCCTGGGACCCACGCCTATCTCAGCAACTGGCCCCTCAATACAGCTCTGAAAAAAAAATTAAGAGACCACTGCAAAATTTTCTATTTCTCTGATTTTTCTCTTGAATGGTATGTATTTCTGAGAAAAACGTACATTGTTATTTTATTATATAAACTACTTACAACATGTCTCCAAAATTCAAAGCAAATTTTTTTTTTATTTATTTGCAGTAAATGAATAATCTTCAAAATAATTAAAAAGAAGCAGAGCTGTCAGACCTCAAATAATGCAAAGAAACAAGTTCATATTCTTTAGAAACAATAAGACTAATGTTTTAAGTCAGGAAGAGTTTTCTTTTCAACTCCTTTGGCATGGTAAAAGTTATTTTTCATTCAAATTCCTTTTGGCCTATTCCTAGCACTTGTTTTACCATCCAGCTTGTCCTATTGCAAGAGGATTGTGAAGACCACAGCAGTGTTTTTATACTTTCCTTCATTAAGATTTGGTTCAGGTGATCACCTAATCAGCAGCACATGGAGTAGAATGAGGTGGTGTACTTTGGTAGGAATTCAACTGACACTGGAATGGAATGGCTGTCAGACAGGCAGAGATGCTGATTTTTAGAAAATGTGCAGTGGTCTCTTAATTTTTTCCAGAGCTGTACATCGGTTCAGAAAGGAGAGCTGGTCGAGCTTGTGCATGACTGTCCATTCTGTAGTATGGGAGTTCAGAGTACAGGTGAGTGGCGTGTTCAGCTGCACTTGGTATAAAACACGAATTTTGGTGCAAATTGCCATAATAAATGTGTCCGATTCTTTCTAGTCTCATACAATCCCTTTAAAAGAAATAAATTGCTAACAAATATTCTGCTGTTTAATTGCTCTAGCTATACCTTGCACAGAGAAATGGCGATCGGTATAGAAACCATTCCTGTTCCTGCACTCAGGAAGCATAGACAGATTTGCTCTTCAGAGGTCTAAGTAAGCTGCATGATAATCTCTATATAAGCCAATGAAAGAAGGCATCCACCGAGACTGATATTTATAGGCAACCAGTGCACAGTTAGAAATGCTTTTAAAATATGCTACGTGAGCAGCAACAGAGCCCTGCATACTTATGTAGGGTCTTTAAATGAAAATGAACACTGAATGACCGCAGCGCCTAGAACATGTAACTGGGGCGATGCATAAAGTGTTCTGGGAACGTAATGCGTGCCAGGCGCATCTATCTTGTGAATACTGAATGCATCGTGACTCTATATTCCAGTCAGGCTGATGGGAACATTTCCCAAGAGATTGACCTTGAATTCTATTTAAAGGGAAAAAAATAAAAAGTGAACAATCCCTAGCCCTTCTACATAATCAGCATTAACATGGGACTCTTCTATCAATAGAGAGCATGAAAGAAAATATATTTACATTCAGCAGCCCCAGAGCTCATCTCTACCAGATTGTGCGGTTTACAAGCTATGCATGAATAGAGGGGGAAAAGTGACACGATGGCTCTGCATCAATAGTGTGGATAGCAAGCGTGCTATGAAGATCAAGATGACTGCATGCAAGTCACAGGGATATCTGGGTTAAACGTGCTAGGGCCTTATCAATATTGTACACATAGGACGGCAAAGTTACTGAGGTAGAGGTGCAGAACACACCTTCCAATCAGGAATCGTTTTTCCATGCCTCTTGTACACATCTCTAAACTTCAGTCTTAGAAGCTGAGTGCATTCTCTGCTTCTTATGATCCAAGTCAACCCAATGATATTGAGGTCCGGACTGAAGCAGATCTATTAAAGGGTTGTCAAATGAAGGAAAAAATTCTAAAGAATGTCTCCACCATAGTTTTGTAACGTCCTTTTTATTAATTTTTCGGTGGGTTTCTTGCAGTTCTTCATCAGTTGTTTGATGACACAAAGCTCATTAGCTCTGTGTGTCTGGACACACAGGAAACTGCTCTGTGTCAAGCCCAAGAGAACCAAAACGGTTTGGATTTTTCTTTCGGAGCAGCCTTTAAAGTCACTGCCTGTAAGCAAGTAATGATGTTCCATTCGTAACTTTTCTCCTTACTATTAAATACAATGTAGATGCCCTGGCTTCCAGACTAACACATATGCCCAGTAGATAAATATCTGCCGGGCATGCCCACTAGTCAAAAGGCTGGCACTTCAAACACACTTTGTATAGTGTGACATTTCGCTCGGGACAAGCGGTGGATGGCTACAGTATGGAAGTGCCAAATAACCTATTGACCGCCGTGCATGCCCAACAGATTAACCAGGCTTGTGCACTAGTAGGGCAGCAGGCCAGTGCTTCTATACTGTAGCCACCCACTGCCCTCCCGGAAAGAGAAGTCACATTATAGAAAGTAGTGCGGGGAGGGTGGTGGGCGGCTACACTATAGATGTGTCAGCCTCCTGGATAGCACTCATGCCCAGCAGATAATAATCTACTGGGCATTCTTACTAATCTGGAGGCTGGCGCTTCTATAGTCTATGTAGTATTAAGGAGTGATGTTCAGGAACGAAATGTCATCACTTACGTAAGTAAACATAATACTGAATGTTAAAACACAATGTAACACACCAATCTATTCAATAAAGTGTAGTAACATTTGCTTTTTCCATAATAAGCTTAATTAAATGAAAATAAATAGCAAATAAACAAAGAAAATGACCAGGACAACCCCTTTCATGAACAAGAAAAACTGAGCTAACATTACCTTCTTGAGTCCTGGAGAAAAGCAAAATGCCGGAGTGGAAATACTGGTGAAATTTCAAGCAGAATTCTAAATGTAGGGTAAACTAAAAGTAACCTAAAAAACACCACCAAAAAGTTACCATTTGTCTTTTTCGCCTCCCTCCCTTTGGCTCTGCGGGACCTGCCATGGAGTTCACGGGCCAAGCTCTACCGGATTGGTCAGTTTTGAGCAGCAGCACTTCTTGCTCATCTCCAGCTCCCGACTTCTGCAAGTAAACCACAAAATATGGAAACAATTCATCACCTCCCATCTATAGTTCTAAAGCAACTCTACAAAGAGGCCCAAGGCTTCCACCCATGCTCCATTCAAAAACATGTTCCAGCAAGCCTCCCCCATCAGTGATAATGAATACAATTTCCATTCCCATAAATTCATAATAAAACTTTCAAGGTGTTGGAACAGTTTGAACTAAACATTTGCATAAAGTACTTAAGTGGCAGAGCTGGACTTTTTCTTTCTGAAGTGGATACTAAATTATTCAGATGTGCAGAAGGCGTTTAACATTTATTGCTAATGAATCTCGCTGTGTGTTTCTGCCCTTTAACAAAATGATGAGGCCTCTTCACTCAGGGAGGGTTTTCTTTTATGAGAGCAAAAAGAAATAAAACTAAAAATAAAATAATAGTGAAATCAGAGAGGACAGGGCCATTATCTTGTGAAAAGTAGAAGACAAGGGAGCCTGTTGATAGTCAGTGAACACACATTGGAGGAGAGACCTGCAGAGATCCTAGATTATATCAGACTAAGGATTTCTCATATATGAAGAGGGTTTCCAGGACTTTAATACTAGTGGATACTAAATTGGTGAGGGGTCCGAGACCCGGAACCCATCTGAAGAGCGTTACAAGAGAATGGGACTGACTTGCAGTATCAAGTAAAGCCACTACAAAACATATGGCGCTGTGCCTGGCAAACATTCCCCAATGGGCCAAAGCCTGATCAAGCAGTTCATCAGTTGGGGATAGGTCCTTAAAGGGAATGTGTCATCAGAAAAAGACATTGTTTAACCCAAATTTTTATATTACATGTACTAAGAATTTTTGGTAATTTATTTTTTTCATTTTCCATATTACTACCATTTTTAAAATAATCCTGATATCCTGCAGTTTTCACTTTGGGCACTAGACCTAATAAGTGTCTGACACTTCCTTTTCTGTAGAGAAAACTTTTCAGCAGTGTCCTCACTATCACTTACACTGAAAGGTAACACCAATGTGTATATATAACACAGGATCCAACATTCACAATAGGAGATAGTCACAGCTTCTTCTTTCCCCCTGCCTACACAGTGATAGGTTTCCCAGGTCACGGAGCATACATAGAAAAATCTCCTATAGAAGTCAATGGATCTGCTCCTGTGCAAAAACTCCTTTGTCCATAAAGCTGCCTTAAAGCATCTCAATAAATGCTGTCAAAATCAGCTCAGCAAATACACACACAATGGTATAAATCCCAGGACAAACATAAAACTTAACCTTTAATAATAATATTATTATTAAAACACTGTTGTGCCAAAGAGAATGATAGCTATCCTAATCTAATAAGGGAACAATCCTATCCCTACCAAACTAACTACTAGCTGAAGAAAATGGGGAGTTCACCTCGATAAGGGTGTCCCCAGTCACGTACCTACAAAACTATACCCTGGAACTAATACTAGCTATAAAGTGGACAACAACCAGATATGTATTATAGGCACAGTAATAAAGTCCAAAAGATAAGAAATATCAAAAACAATAACATACATGCGCCAAGGATATATAGCACAGCAAAGTATACTATACAACAATGGACAAATGGTAAGATACTGTCACCTAATATACTGTCAAAGATGTATAACCTACAATGCTATCTAGTGGACAAACATTGACAAGAAATATGCTATTCCACTATAAAATACCATACATGTACAAAACATTCCCAAGTATGTATCACAATGTAAACATGATCGCTAGTATAAGGTCCCAAATGTATACATAGTCACATAGTTAGTACGGTTGAAAAAAGACACGTGTCCATCAAGTTCAACCAAGGATGGGGAAAATGTGGGTGAAGGGAGGGAGACAAGGTTGTTAAGCCCAGCCTCACCACTGGTTAATGCCCTGGAACCCACAAGGCAAGAACCAATCTGCTCCAGTGGAGACCATATCTCTGACCCCAGAACCTCCACCAGCCAGGATCCAGAATATTTCATGGCTACGTACGCATTAATATTCTTTAGTTCCAGGTAGGTATCTAAGCCTTTCTTGAAACTCTCAGTTCCTGCTGTGACCAGCTCCTCAGGCAGCTATTCCACAGATTCATAGTTCTTACAGTGAAGAACGCTCTTCTCCTCTGGAGATTGAATCCTTTTTTCTCTAGCCGAAGGGAATGTCCCCTTGTCTTTTGAGGGGGCTTCACTTGAAATAATTTTTCCTCATACTTTTTGTAGGGACCATTTATATAATCATGTCTCCCCGAAGCAGTCTTTTCTCAAGACTAAATAAGTTCAATTCTACCAACCTCTCCTCATAACTAAGATGCTCCATTCCCCTTATAAGTTTCGTTGCTCGTCTGTGTACTCTCTCTAGCTCCATTACATCTCTTCTATAAACTGGGGCCCAGAACTGAACAGCATATTCTAAGTGAGGTCACACCAATGCTTTGTACAGCGGTAGAATTACATCCTTGTCCCGCGAGTCCATGCCTCTTTTAATACAGGCCAATATCTTACTTGCCCTAGAGGCAGCTGATTGATATGATATGATCTACAAGAACGCCCAGATCTTTCTCAACAAGCGATTCCCCCAGTTTTTCTCCCCCTAGGACATATGATGCCTGTAGATTATTTCTACCCAGATGCAGAACCTTACATTTATCCACATTGAACCCCATTTGCCAAGTGGATGCCCAAGCACTCAGTGTGTCCAGGTCTGCTTGCAATTTATGAGCATCTTCCATAGATTGCACTACCCTGCATAGCTTGGTGTCATCTGCAAAAATCGAAACCGTGCTATTGATCCACTCCACTATATCATTAATAAATACATTAAATAAGAGAGGACCCAATACTGAGCCCTGCGGCACACCACTCACAACCGGGGACCACTCAGAGTAGGAGTCATTTACCACCACTCTCTGAGTATGATCCAGCAGCCAGTTTTTAATCCAATTACACACTGTTATCTCTAACCCAATGGATTCTAATTTACCCAACAAACGCTTATGAGGGACAGTGTCAAACGCCTTTGCAAAGTCTAAAAACACAATATCCACAGCTGCCCCGCTATCCAGACTTCTACTCACCTCTTCATAAAAACAGATCAGATTGGTCTGACAGCTTCTGTCCTTAGTAAATCCATGCTGGCAATCACTAATAATATTGTATTTGTCAACATACTCCTGTATATAGTCCCTTATGAGCCCCTCAAACATTTTTCCCACAACAGATGTTAAACTTACTGGTCTATAATTACCTGGGCAAGACTTGGAGCCTTTTTTGAAGATGGGAACTACATTTGCCTTGTGCCAGTCTCCTGGCACTATACCAGTCACCAGGCAATCTCTAAATATAATGTACAGGGGCACAGAGATAACCGAGCTGAGCTCTTTAAGAACTCTTGGGTGAATGCCATCAGGGCCTGGAGCCTTGTTCACATTCAGTTTATTTAACTTGGCTTTGACGTTTTCTACACTGAGCCATTTAATGATGTATTAACAGTACTGGCACCACCTACATCTGCACTTGGCCCACCCCCATCACCTCCCCATAACATTCCAAATAATGAATCCACATCACAGATACCACAGAAAGTGATTTGGTATCTGATGTGGATACATTATTTGTGCTATATATCCTTGGCACATGTAGGTTATTGTTTTTGATGTTTCTTTTCTTTTGGACTTTATTACTGTGCCTATAATACATATCGATTTGTTGTCCACTTTATAGCTAGTATTAGTCCCAGGGTATAGTTTTGTAGGTACGTGACTGGGGACACCCTTATCAGGGCGAACACCCCATTTTCTTCGGCTAGGTAGTTAGTTTGGTAGGGATAGGATTCTTCCCTTATTAGATTAGGATAGTTCGCATTCTCTTTGGCACAACAGTGTTTTAATAATATTATTATTAAAGGTTAAGTTTTATGTTTGTCCTAGGATCTGTACCATTGTGTGTGTATTTGGTGTTTATTTATTCTGGTATATCTGGGGTCTATGTATCAGTATAGGATATAATTCTCCCCCTACTTTATCTTAAGAGAAGATTTGTGGCTTTGTTGCAAAATCAGCTCAGGTAAGATGGCCGCCCCCATAATCAGATACAGACAACCGAATTAAAAGATCGACAATCTGTAAACAAAAATGGCTAAGAAGAAAAAATATGTATCGGTATCTTGTTTTAATTACTGAAAAAAGAAATGGCAATAAATTCCCTTTAAAACGAAAGACGACTTTGAGTGACCATTATTGATCTTTCTTTCTGAGTAAATACTAGAGTTCCCTGTGAAATAACAATTCTGAGGCATCGTCTCATAACTCTGCGTGGTGCTGTTCCTCTGTGATTCCTTGTATTGTTGAATCGGTCAGCTGGGTTTTACCATTTGAGATTTCCCATGGGCGTGTCCCCACACACAACTGTCATCACTGATTGGACAATGTCAGACTGTGCAGGGACACCATCCACCCCCAACCTAGCTGTCAGATTCATGTATATATAACACACTCCATGTCTTAACTAAATGAGACCCAGCTCTTAACTTTAGAATGCACATGTCGAAATGTTCAATGTTTCAGTACTTCTTGAACAACTTGCCAATCTCTAATAAGGAGCTTAATGGCAGAATTCACAACAGGCGTTTGATCCCTAAATCGCCCAAAAAATTTAGGTTTCGAATTGGGATTTAAACAGTACGCCTCATCATGCTGTTCACATTTTGACATTACGAGACCAAGACAACATCTTACAATTGATCAACAGTACCTCGCGATTACAAGGCTTCAAGCAGGATGCTCTTAGATGGATGCGGCCACTGAGCTAAGAGTGTCACAGAGTGTCATCAGCAGGTTGCAACGGAGATACAGAGAGACTGGAAGAGTCACAGAAAGGCAAAGAAGGGGACATCCTTTGGCTACGTCACACACTGGAGACCGCTTCACTGTAAACAATGCCCTGTGGAACCGGATGATGAATGCCGCACAACTCCAGGCAGGTTTAAGGAAGGTGAGAGGCGACTAAGTGTCACGTCAGACCAATCGCATCCATTTACATCAGCGTGGTCTGCATGCTAGATGATCTGACCACACCACCAGGCACAGGTATCATCGTCTCGCATGGACCAGCAAGCATCTACGTTGGATGAGGGACCAGTGCTTCTCAGTGTTGTTTAGTGCTTAAAGTCGATTCACTGAGCAGAAACAATGGCCACCAATGATGCTGGAGACGTCAAGGAGAACACTATGCATCAGCCAGGTTAGGAGTCTTGCCGATCATCTAGCACGCAAACCATGCTGATGTAAATGGTTACAGATGATCTGGCGTGACACCTGGTTGCCTCCCACAGCCGTTAAACGTGCCTGGAGTTGTGTGGCATCATCTGGTTCCGCAGGGCATTGTTTACAATGAAGCGGTCAGTGTGTGATGCAGCCAAAGGATGTCCACTTCTTCACCTTTCAGTGACTCTTCCAGTCTCTCTATATCTTTGTTGCAACCTGATGACACTGTGACACCGTTAGCTCAGTTGCCATACTGTTGATCAATTATAAGGTCTTATCTTGGTCTCATGAAGTCAAAATGTGAACAGCATGAGGAGGAGGACTGTTTTAAACCCAATTCAAATTGATCCAGCAAGCAGTGCAAAAAGTACTAAAATGAACAGTTGAACATGTGCATTCTAAATTTAAGAGATGGTCTCATTTAAAAAAAATTCAATTTTATGTTCATCCTGAAATTTTAACCAAAAGCCAAATATCCACAACTTTTTGTTGTGTATAAAAAAAGCAAGCATGAAGAAATTGCATATGGGGACAGGTTTCCTGTGGACCTGAAAATCAACTGAAAGGCTTTTCAGGAAAGAGGAGGTCAGCACTTCTGAAGCAATCAGTAAGGGTGTTTAGCATGCCGGGAAAGGAGGACGCAGACACCGTCCATGCAATATTACACAAGAGACAAGATACAAGAACACTTGGGAGACGGCGCAGACAGAACAATGACAATAGCTGCCGAGATTGCAAAATTATCCCATGAAAACCCTCTCACTTTTATTTCATTTTCTAATAACCCGCTGTCCTCCCCACTGACTCTGCGCACAGTTCTCCCTCTGGAAACTTGTTAAAAAAACAAAAAAGCTGTGAATCTGTAAGACAATGAGGAAAAAAAAAGTATCTTATTCAGATTTCACTGAGCTTATCTTACCGAAAAAAAAAAGAAAATTGCAGCACGGTTTAATTGTGGCTTGTGACATTGTGTTCTATCAAGGCAGTAACTGATAAGACCACAGCCAATATTTGTGATTTACATCTGTAATGTTAACCATCAAAGGTCACTCAAATGAACATCATTTTACAGAGTAAAGCTACATGCACCGCAGTTACTTCACAAATCATTTTCTATTCACATTGTATCTTCTCCATTAACATTCGGAGCTGCAATTAAAATTCTGTTGGTTTATGGCTCACATAGTATGCAGTGGTGTCATGTGGCAGAGGTGGCGCTACTGGCCTGGCAAAGTACAGTAGTCTTATGTAAGAAACCTATATCTCTAGAGCTATGTTCACACATCAGCTTTAAAATGTAACGTGTATTTCCATGTCAGTAATCCAAGACCAAACACTAGCAGTTCTGCATTGGATTTACTGTTGATGTACAGCAGATGCACACTAGACTTAGCCCCATCACTGTTCAACTGGGCCAATCATCAGCTTTTTCATGAAGCAAAATCAGAAAAGCAATGTATTTCATAATCGTCTTTATTTACCTTTGCCAACATGTTTACAGCTAACGAATGAAACGGAATACCCCTTTTAAGGGTTTAATGTCCTTAACCTGGTGGTCTAGTGCAGTGAGGGGGTTAATTTAACATTCCCTAGTGGTCTGGTGCAGTGAGGGGGTTAATGTACCATTCCCTAGTGGTCTGGTGCAGTGAGGGGGTTAATGTAACAGTCCCTGGTGGTCTAGGGCCCAGAGGGGGTTGTTGTAAACATCTTTGTGTAAAGCAGTGGAGGGGTTAATGCAACATACTTGGTGTCTTATAGTTACTCCCCTTTCCAGGCTCCAGCACTGTCCTGGCTGTTACTTCCCATTTCCTTCCAGCACCAGTCATAGATAAATTCCGGGAGGTACAGAGAGGACTGTGCCCAGAGGTGGCTCACTCACTGACCTGGCCTGCTGGGAATCTGCCCAGTAAAAAAGATTACCAAGCTGGGCTGGATCCTGCTAATATTCCGTAGCATGTGAAAGAGGTTGCAGAAAAACCCCTCACATGAATAGAATGTGAACGATGATCAGATTTAACACAGATTTCAGTGCAGAATCACCACCAAATCCTTATCAAAATGGACATATGTGAACGAACCTTACGGCATGGATGGATTTGCGCCACTATTTCGGAACAAAACAATCAGTCTAACTCGCATATTGGCATCCCATTATGGAATTTGTGTAATTCTGCATTAAAAAAATGACGGCACCACTTTTTTTTTTTCTACAAATCAATGGCGGTAAAAAAAAACTAACAAAAAACACACACCCCCCATAGTCTAAAGCATGAAGTATAGTGTGCATTCCCATTAACAAGATTCCACACAGTTTTTACACCAATTCCAACATGGCATCCGTGTGGGAAAAAAATACCTGTGAACATACCATAAATTAGGATGCAATACTTAAGTTTTGGCGTAGTAGACAGAAGGCGTAGTCAGGTTACAGACGGCAGGGTAGGTAACGCACAAAAAGTGAGGTTAGAAGTGTTAGAAAAACATAACCTTGGAAATGGCTCAGAACACTACAACGTAATCCAACATACTGGCAGCAGGTTGAGGGGGAGGTGCCCATGAAGTAGCATCAGGTAGCTCGCTATGGGCTGCAAAAGATAGGTGCCACGTGCCAGCCTTTAAGTCACTGAAGATTAGAGGAGCCAACAAGGGAAGATGAACAGAGGAAGCGAGCAGAGAGGGTGACAGAGACGCAGCTGCAAGATAAACACGGACTGCAGTGTGACAGGAAGCGTTAAAAGATAGTTTTAACCTTTCAAAAGGCTTCCAGTTATCTTTCCATAAAGGGGTTGTCTCACTACATTGATTCATCTTACCTCCGTCCCATTTTCTTGGTTTCATTTTAAATTCAGGGGTGTATTTACTGGCTTCCACTAGGTTGCAGTAGAAGCCAGGTCTGTAGCTATAGCGACCTGAGGAGCCCATACAAGAGGGGATACCTCAGAATAGGTAGGACAATGCTAATGGACACATCTTGCAAAGTGACCTTAACATAAAAAGCCATTCTTGTAGTGAGACAACCACTTTAAACTCACAATATTACAAGTTATAGATACTAGATTACTGAAATAGGTAGTTCATCCAGGGATTTGTTCTGACAAATTTGAAGACCAGAAAAACTCCCGTCTTCTGAGAAAATTGACATTTACTTCTAAATTTTTTTTTTGCCTTCCTTTGGCTGATAGTTAGTGATTAATGTATTTATCCTTCAGAGCAGATGCTGTTTTTTTGCAGGTAGAAGGAGAGGCTGTGAAGATTAGTACTGAGGGGACATCACAGCCTCTGTTGCTGGTATCTGTCAGCATACCTTGAAAAAAGTATCCTAGTGTATACTGGTATGGGGGCCATAGCTTCTTTTGGATTATATTTGCTCTATTTTCAAGCTGTATACGCTTTATGTGTGAGACACAAAGCTGTGGTCTACCACGCATCTCTGGGAAGGCCACACTATTAAAGAAACACGGTCTTCTCTGCATCTGCAGTTTAGGTAATGCATGCCTCTGATGGCTGTCACGCGACAACCATACACAACCCACAAACGGTGTAAAAAAGTGCATTTTATATCTTAAATGTATTTTTTTTTCTCAAGAAACCTGACTGTATTGAATTGGTAGTGTGACAAGTTGTATAATTGAAAAAAGAATTACCAGAAGCACAAAAACCAAAATAATAATAGAATAAATATGAACAGCTCTTCACCCTAGAACCCACAGGGTTAAAATGTCAAATTAAAAAATTCCAAAAAGAAGCAGCAGCATAATTGGGGTATTACAAAAAAGTTGAAAAACTTTATTACTCCATCAAAATAGTGCAACGTTTCGACCATATCTAGATCTTTACCCAGCGCTGGATAGGTGTCGAAACGTTGCACCATTTGAATGGAGGAAGTTTTCCTATTTCTTTGCAATACCCCAGTTATGCTGCTGCTTCTTTTTAGATAAGTTGTATAATTGAGGACACATCAGTATATGGGAATGATATCTGCAGCTCTCTTTCTAAGAAGCTATTCCAGTAGCCCCCAACATTCATGGTATTGTAGGCCCCATTCAGATCAAATTTCTGCTGGAAATCAGCTATACCCCAACCTTCTGTCTCTTTCCCCCTCCTTGAAGATTGTAAGCCCTCGCGGGTAGGGTCCTCTCTCCCTCTGTCATGCCAATTGTCATTCATCACTTATCATTGTACTCGTTTGACTTATGTTATGTATGTAACCGCCTCGAATGTACAGCGCCCTGGAACTAATGGCGCTTTAAAATAAATAATAATAATAATAACGTGTTAGAATACCATGAATAAGGGATTGCAACATATACTGTATGTAGGTTCTGTAGATCAAATGTACACTATCCTTTTAGATCCCAGCTAGAAAGTGTATACCACTATGAAATAGACCAAATTTAGATCAAGAGAGATTGTGTTTGGTCTAGAGTCTGTGTCTATGCAGTGGTATATCTTTTTATGGTACATTGGTAACAGCTGGCAAAAAGGGGATGTCAATGGGGTTTTGGGAGTTCACCAAGTCTGTAACTTTAGGACAATAATCTGTGTTAAGTCTTTAAGAGACAGGAATCCTATGCAAGAATCAAACCTTTGAATGAAATTGAAATGCTGAAAAGAAGTATAAAAGACGACTATGAAATACTATGAGCACAGTCCAAATATAGCTCATAATTATGGCTGCCTATGATGAAGGCCACAGAACTTCCGTTCCAGAGTCTCAGTTACTATGAATTAATTTTCCACATCAATACTCACCACACAGTAAGGTTTATAATTTAAAGGACCAGTGAGTGAGAAGACCACAGTAAATTACTGTCAATGATATGCTAATAGCTTCAGTGCAGGTGATGTATTTTTAGATACTTTGAAATTACTTTGGTCATATCTTGGCGTGCCATGAACACAGCTGATTTCAGACGATACAAATAAGAATGAAGCAATTAACATTGTGTTGCTCCGCAGTGCAACTTAATTGCCTTTAGCGGTAAAAGAAACAGGAAATTAATTCACTTTTCCCACAGCGACAATGGACTTCTGGGAAGAATTAAAAAAAATTAAAACTTTTTTTTTTTTTTATTAAAGTCTTTAATTTTGAAACAACTAAGATAAAAGGACAATAGTCGGGAAAGTTTGTTTACTTTGGGGAATCTGACTGATGTCCTAATACAGTTAAACTACAGGGTACAGCTAACCCCACCACTCCTCCTCAAACAGCGGGCTACTAATCCCTTAGTAAGAGCCAGGAATTGTTATTAGTGGATCTTGCAGCTGTTTTGGGTAATCTACTTCTCAGTGGGGTCGTCCCTAGGACTGAACCTCTAGCAGCCACCACTTGTTATAAGGCTATAACATCCTCAGCAGTTATTTGACTATTAATAATATACCACGTGTGTTGTCATTGGGAAACCTATACAACCAATACCTAGACAGGCTATGTAGAAGAAGCATTTATCCTGACCAGCTTCTTCTCTAGCGTCCATTCATAGTACAAGCTGGGAAGAATAGCCTTAACTTCAGTTTTCACTCTTGTGTTGTATGAGTTACATACACTACTCACAAAAATTTAGGGATATTTGGCATTCGAGTGAAATTTATGGAAAATGTACAAATTTCCCGCTTCAGTGACATTTTATCCTGAGGCCATGTAAGTTGTAACTTGCAATGTTCATTTTCTCATCTTAAATAATTTAACAAAACTAAAGCCAACAACAGTGGAGGGTATACACTATCAAAAATGTCAGAATCTCAATAACGTGTCATGTGGCCTTGAGGATCAATTACATTTCGACAACGACGTCTCATGCTGTTCACAAGTTGAGTTATTGACTGCTGAGGCGTGGCATCCCACTCTTCTTGAGGGACGCCCCTCAGGTCATTGAAGTTCAGGGGCACAGAGTTATGAGCTTCTACATGGCGACTCAGCTGATCCCACAGATTTTCTAGGGGGTTTAGGTCTGGAGAGTGCAGGCCCCTCCATTTGAGGTACCACAGTCTCCAACAGCCGTTCCCTAATGATGCGACCTTGATCAGCTGTAGCATTGTCAGCCATGAAGATGAAATTAGCCCTATGTTATTCATGCAGAGGCACAAGGACTGGATTAATGATGTTATTCCAGTAGTAGAGGCCACCACTGTACCACCCACAAAGTGTAGGACAGTTCTGTGGTGACTAGACACACCTGCCCTCACTGCAACACCACCAAAGATTCGCCTGGTGACAACAGTGGCTGATGCATAGCATTCTCCTTGACATCTCTAGCATCATTGGGGACCATCATTACTGCTCAGCATGAATCGACTTTCATCACTGCACAGCACTGAGGACCACTAGTGCCTCTCCAGCAGAGATGCTCCCTGGCCCATACAAGACAATGATGCCTATTCCTGGTGGTGTGGTCAGGTACCCTTGCCGGCCATCTAGCACGCAGACCATGCTGATATAAACAGTTATGAATGGTCTGATGTGACACTTGATTGCCTCTCATCTCCCTTAAACTTGCCTGGAGTTGTGAGGCATTCATCATTCGGTTCCGCAGGACATTGTTTACAATGAAGCGGTCATCAGTGTGTGATGTGGCCAAAGGACGTCCACTTCTTTGCCCTTCTGTGACTCTTCCAGTCTCTGTGCATCTCTGTTGCAACCTGCTGATGACACTCTAAGCTCAGGGGCCAATTCTGTGTGAAAGCATCCTGCTTGAAGCCTTGCAATGGTGAGGTACTGTTGATCAATCGTAAGGTGTTGTCTTGGTCTCATGATGTCAAAATCCCAAATCAAATTGATCCCCTAAATTTATTGAGCGATTTAGGGATCAAACACCCGATGGGAATTTTGCCATTAAGCTCAGTTCAGCAAACTGTGCAAAAAGTACTGAAACACTGAACAGTTGGACATGTGCATTCTAAAGTTAAGATGGTCTTATTTACTGCATTTAAATAAAAATTCCTGAAATTTTATGTTCATCCTGAAATTTAAACCAAAAGCCAAATGTCCATAAGAGAAGACAGCTAGTTATTTTGTGCAGAAAGAGCTGTAAGTACATAGAATTCTGTTTCAGGGCTGAGTAGCTACGACTAAGGAATGTGTTTTCCAAAACGCTTCAGCCATCTTGGACCTTTCAGCCGCTTTTTGATTAGGCCCTGTTCACACGACGGATTTGGTCGCGGTTATGGCCGCGGGTTCCGACGTTGTTTCCGCGGCCAAAACCGCGTCCAGTTTAACAACATGGTTTCCTATTGGAAACCGTGTTAATATTCACACGCCGCGGGTGTGGACGCGGCTTTGGGGCAGTGGCCATGCCGCGCGTGTGTGAGAACTCTCCTGTCAATTCTTGACAGGCACGGTGTTGCCGCAGGCGTCGCCTCGGCTGTTGCGCGGCTAGGCTGCAGCTGGTGGCGCGGTTTGCTCCCTGCCTACCGATTTGCATGGGGGCAAACCCTCACCCCAAATCACACCCCACTTGCGCCACAACCACGCCCAGCGCCCGCGCCGTAAACCCGTCATTTGAACGAGGCCTTAAGCTCCTCCATGCATGGGTTTTTTCTTTTTTTTTTGCCATGTGACATATATGTTTTTAATGTTTTGTCTAAATAAAGCAAGAAGATTTTTTAAGCATCATTCTTCAGTGGATATGTAGCAGTTACTTTGGTTTTCTTCACTAAGCTTGTTTGGTTACCAACAAGTGTTGGGCAGATGACAGTGCTCAGAACGGATCTTAAAGAAAGTTGTATCAAAGATCAACATTTCCATCCCTTTGTAATTTAATCATGTTTAGTCCAAAATCACAATCCAATAGAAGTACCAATTCCCTCCTCCCCCCTTTCTCTCCCGTTTAATGCTCAGGCAGGTAAGGCAGGAGAGTTTGGAGAAGAGCAGCAGTTGAGCTAACCCAGTGGTCTGTTAGCAAAAGGGTCTGGGTATGTCAAGCACTATATGTCAGTACTATATAGTATCTTCTACCTTTTAAGTAGTTGGAAATATAAGATTTTTCTGCTTCCATGTACTAGCCCCACCACCTTATCAAAGCCCCTCTCATCAAGCAATCCTCAGTCTGACTTGTAAAGGAGGGAACCTCTTTCAAAAATTCTTGTACAAGGACAAAACAGAAAAGTGCCTCCAGATTTAACCTCTTAACGACCACCCACCATCTTTTGACATTGGGCTTCCAGTAGATGGATTTTGTAGCTCCCAGTGCCACAGTTGCGCTAGGAACAGAGCCGTACTTAACAGCTCTGTTCCTAGAGCAGTATCTGTAGGCGCCAGAAAGTGGAGGAAACCTCCGATCCCCGGCGATTAACCCTTTGAGTGCCGTGGTCCGTAAACGTGGCATAATCAAATTAATTTAACAAATTATGTAGTGTGAAATGTCAATGATGTAATTAAACAAAACAAATTGAAAAAAATAATCATTTACATGTGAACTCAAACTATGCCCCCAAAAAGTACACCTTCGCCCACATAAAACAAGACCTCATACAACTGTGACATTGAAAAAAATAAAGTTACGTCTGCTGAGACGCAAGAACTGAAAAAAAAAAATGTGCTGGTCATTACCGACATTTTACGTACCCATATGTTATGGTTGGGAAGGGATTCCCGCAATTTGATGTATGGGTACGTCATGGAGAGCTTGCAAGATCGCCGCATGGGACCAGCTGTATATTACAGCTGGCCTCATGCCGCATCAGCATCATTAAAGAGAACCTGTCACATAGTTTTTGCCCCCCTTTCTGAGTGCAGAAGAAGCTAGTTTCAGAACTGCTGTTCCCAGCGCTGTGTCCCTTATTCTGTAAGATGCTGTAGTTTTTGTGTATTCAATGTTCAAATCTGCAGTTTTCAGCAAGAAGAGTCATTCGAAGAGTCATTCAAAGAGTCACTTTTTCATTCCCCGCCCACCTGGGGCTAGCCCCGCACACCTCAACTGATAAACCTATTACTTTGAATAGGTAAATACATGTGAATAACTGTCAGTGGGTGGGGCTAGCCTTTGGTGGGCGGGGCTAACACCTGCTCATGAATAAGATTTGAGGGGTAAATGCTCTAAAACTACAGCATCTTACAGACTAAGGGACACAGTGCTGGGCACAGCAGGTCTGACACTGGCTTGTGCTGCCCTCAGCAGGGGCATAACCTATGTGACAGGTTGTTTTTAAACTCTTAGCAGCCGCGATATATCATGATCGCCAAAGCTAAGGCAAAGGCAGAAGGAGGGAGCTCCTTTTGTCTTCTGTCAGGGCAGCAGTGGCGATCGCTGGTGCTGTGTATACCTGACAGCCGAGGAGTGTTGTAAGAAACCCTTTTTTGCTGTCTGACCTCACCATGCCCCGCAAAGGTGATCAAAAACTCATATAAACATCAAAGTGGTACCAACTAAAACGTAAGTTCATCCCGCAAAAAAAAGCCCTTACACAGCTCTGTAGAGAGAAAAATAAAAAAAGTTATGGCCAGCAGACTATGAAGACATAAAAATAAATTTTTTTATAAATGCATTTCTAATGTGTACAAGTAATAAAACATAAAAAAAACTATATAAAATATATAATTGTACCAACTCATATAGCAAAATCTGTCTTTTATACTGCACGGCGAACGCTGTAAAATTGAAGCCCAAAAGACAATGGCAGAACTGCATTTCCCCCCCCCCCCCATTTTCATGGCCTAATGCCAAAGAACTATGGAACACCTGTGGGCCCAAAATGCACAATACACCCCTACATGAGATGCATGAGGGGTGTTGAAATCCAAGATGGGGCAATTTCTGGAAGGTTTCACCTGTTCTGGTACTTTGGGGGCTTTGCAAATTCGACAGGGCTCCAAAATCTGCATTCCAAAAGCCAAATAACGCTCCCTCCCTTAAACCCCCTGCCATGCACCAAAACAGCAGTCTACACACACACATATAGGGTATTGGTGAACTTGGAAGAACTTGCGTAACAAAATTTGGGGTACTTTTTTTTTCTCAGGATTCCTTGTAAAACTGAAACATTTTCAGCTAAAATTGCTGATTGTTGTGGAAAAAAATGTAATTTTCACTGCATAACGCTAAACAACCCCCCAAAAACTGTGAAACACCTGTGGGGTCGATATACTGGATATATTCCTTAATGGGTGTAGTTTCTAATATGGGGTCTTTTTAGGGGAGTTTATTATGTTTTAGCACCTTAGGATGTTCGCAAACCTGGAATGGCGCCTAAATAAAATCGTAAATCTAATGAGACCAGAGACCAGTAGATGCTCCTCCTATTCTGAGGCTTGTGGTTGAGTCAAACGCTCTTGGGCCACATATGGGATATGTAAATAAAACGTCATAATCTGGGGAGTCGATGTTGAGCTGCTTTTCCCTGGTAACATCTACCGTGTTCCTATGAATAATGGATAAAAATTGAAAATCTGCAAAAAAGTTACATTTTGAAACTTAACCTCCACTTTGCTTTAATTTCTGTGAAACACCTAATGGGTTAACAAACTTCCTATAACACTGTTTTAAATACTTTAAGGGGTCTGGTTTTTTAGATGGAGTGATTTATGGTGGTATCTAACATACGTCCCCCCAAAACCACATCAGAACCGGACTGGTCCCTAAAAAAAAAATCTATGCTGCAAATTTTCTTGAAAAATTACTACTAAATTTCTAAGCCCTCTTATGTCGTAAAAAAAAAAAAAAGACATTTAAAAAGGTTAAACTATTTTGAGTGGAATGTCTTTTTTACACGCAGAAATTAATGAAGCTTGAAAATGGCAAATTTTTCACAATATTTTGATATTTTTCATAAATAAACAAGGGTTGTATGGACCAAAATTTCTTACTAACGTAAAGCACAATGTGTCACGAAAAAATCTCAATCACATGGATAGGTAAAAGTGTCAAAAAGTTATTCTCATATACAGTGTCACATGTCAGATTTCAAAAATGCGACTGTCAGGAAGGCCAAAACTGGCTGGTTAAGGCTTTTTCAGGCATGGGGGTTAAGACGTTAAATTTTTGGGGGTCCAGGCACCTTTAACTGGCACAAAAACTATCTTCACAATCAACAAACTTAAACTTTTTACAAGTAATAAGCAAGAAAGAACAATGCTTTAAACGCTACTAAATAATGAAATTAGAGATGAAAGACAAGTTTAATTGATTCATACATTTTTTAGCAGGATGAAGCCTCAAGGTAATTATTGTAGAATCTAATTTACAGGAAAAAAAATTCTGTAACTCATTTATACAAAAGGAACAGGGTACATGAGGTAAAGTTACTAATTCAAACTACTCCGAAGAATTGCTACATATGTTATCTGTCAATACTGGGCGACAACAAAGATTTAAATGATTTGGACGGAGAACTTCCCAATATAACTAGACTTCGGTGCCATCTGATTACTCACATTAGGCAGATTTCGCATGGCAGTAATATAGCATCCATATAACTTCCATAACTCTGTTGTCCTACAGAATTAAAGGAGTTTTATCGTTTGAACTGTTCATGCTGTTCAGCTAATTCTCTGAGATTAAATTAGAAATCCAGGGGCGAGTCTCTTCTCAGCAGGCATGTCTCCCCTCCCAGGAGGAGTGTCTCCCCTCACTGAAGCTGTGGCATCATCATTCTGTGTGAGGTAGTAGAAGCAAAAGGATGTCTGGAGAGAAGAGATCTGCAGCCTCCTACATGCTGCTCCTGTGTCTGCAGAGCTTCAGGCTGACTCCACAAGCTCCTTGCTCTGCTATAAGCAGTTATACACACAGCCTGAACTGATGAGACATGTGAGGAATGTACACTGCCCCCCCTTCCCCTCTGTGACCAGACAGCAAACTGGGTTATATGGAACAATGCACACTGCCCTTCTACCCTTCTCTCCCCCTGATAACAGGTAGGAGCCTGTGTAAGACTCTGTTATATAAGGGGATCTGTGACTTAAACAGCCAGTAATTGCCCAGATCATTCACCCTAGAGCCGGGAGATGTGTATAGAGACAGTAGACATTGGTTTCTCTATAGATTTTAACAGCTCAGAGGGGAGTGTAAACAGAGTGTTCAGGCAGCCAATCACAGCACAGGGGGCGTGGCCGGGTGTTTCCTGTCTGGGGGCGTATCCCAACAGGCTGAATGAAATGTTAGCCAGCCAATCAGTGCAGGGGGCGTGGCTATGGGAAGGATCCGGTCGGGGGCGTGTCCCGACCAGCAGCAGAAACAGAATACAGATTTACAGAAAAGCTCATATCTACTAAACCAAGTGGCAGAGGTAATGCAACCCAATTACAATAGTGCTTATTTTTACTGTCCCCATAATCTGAGACATGATCTCTGTAGCGATACAACCTCTTTAAACTTGGACCACTACAGATTTTTATACTATTCTAAGTTTGATTCAGGTTTGTGGCCATGAGAAAAAAACTTAAAACAGGATCATGTTTAAGGGGTTCTCTCACAATGCAGTTTCACAGCTTCAGCCTTACACTTTCTAGTCAGGCTGTTGGTGGTTCTAAAGTAGTGATTAGCATATCAGCTCTGCTATTCCTAGTTGAGCATTACAGAGACCTCAGTACTGGAGATTTACTCTGTAAGTAAAGAAAACTACAGACCCCCCAGGAGTGAAAACAAGTACTTTTTAAAAAGCAAACCAATTAAATAATGTAATCTAGTTACAAATAATGACACTGCTCCATGGTGATGTCACTTCCTGCTCTCTTTCTAATCAGGAAGGGAGATATGGGGCAACCTAGAAACACTTGTGTGCACTCAGAGCAGATCTCTCTTACTCCCTACCATTGAAATATCAAAAGAGGAATGCATTTAGAAAAAGTAATCAATTACTTCTTCCTACATGTTAAAAGCTAATCACTGTAGTGAGAAAACTCCCTTAAAAGCATGTGCCAAGTTTTTGGACTTGCTGCTAATGATGCTACCAGTTGTTGTCCATCTTAGAATGTAAAAACATAGGACTAGGGCATGTCATAACATTCTGATCAGTGGGGATCGGAAGTAAAAAGCGGCCATCCCACTGCCAGTGGTCTTACTAATCCATAGACCAAAGACCCAAGAACCGCACCTGCTTTACACTGTGGCCCCTGCACACTGCAAAGGAGCCACAGCACTTTTCTAGTGCTAAGCTCCCATCATTCTTGGGATTAGCGTGGCTAATGGCAGTGGGACCCAAACTGCTCATTAAAGACCACCATAGACTGACATATCGACAGGATATGCCATCAAGGTCTGATATGTGCGGGTCCCACCTGTGGGAACAAGACTCAAAAATCAGATCAAGGGTATTATCAGTGTTGGCCAACACTTATTATAGACCAGCGTTGCTGATGACTTAGGTATTGGAATAAGATGAAGCATCACAAGTTATGTAAAATAAAACCCCTGAGCCCAAATGCAGTATCTGTAACAGGGGCACCATCGTTTATAATACTGCTCTCCTCGTATGGGCAAAGGCAACCATTGAAATTGGATCCGCTAATGGCAAGTTCAAAATATTTTTTTTTTATTATTATTATTATTTATTTTAGAGCGCCATTATTTCCAGGGTGCTGTACATTTAAGGGGAATTACACACATAACAAATATTGAACAAATACAATGGTGACAAAAATGACTAGTAACTGAAACAGAGAGGAAAGAGGACCCGGCCCGCGAGGGCTTCCAATCTACAAGGAAGAAGGGGAGAGACAGAAGGTGTGGGGCAGACATGCTGATATTGTGAAGGGAAACATATTTTTCTATACATTTTTCTAATGCTTTTGTGATGAAGTTTGTGGTGCAAAAATATTATTACAAATATAAGCTTAGCTGAACAGCAGATATGCTCCAAGATGGCGCCTGCTTCCTGGACCACTCCCCACTATGTGGCAGCATGTACTGGGTGGAAACCATGACTATATCTGGAGAATCAATCAACTAGTGCCACATTCCTGAAGAATGCAAGAAACAAAGAAACTTAACCACACATCTGAAAGCAATCCATTGTATTGTAATAAAGGTTGATTCATTCTGGGCCTGCTTCACACTGAGGAGTAGAGGTCATACCAGCTCTCTGTGTTTTGGTGTGATTTCATCACGCCGGCACTTAGCGTTCAATTTGGACAGAAGTAGTCACGCGGTGTACCACTGAACCCCAACAATATCATTTAAAGAGAACCTGTCACATAGGTTATGCCCCCCTTGCTGAGGACAGCACAAGCTAGTGTCAGACCTGCTGTTCCAGCGCTGTGTCCCTTATTCTGTAAGATGCTGTAGTTTTCAAATATTTAATGCTCAAATCTGGCAGTTTTAAGCCAGAAGAGTCATTTGAAGAGTCCTTCAAAGAGTCAGTTTTTTTCAAACCCCGCCCACCTGAGGCCAGCTCCGCCCACCTCAACTGATAAACCTATTACTCTGAATAGGTAGAAACATGTGAATAACTGTCAGTGGGCAGGACTAGCCTTTGGTGGGCGGAGCTAACACCTACTCATGAATAAGATTAGAGGTAAATGCTCTAAAACTGCAGCATCTTACAGAATAAAAGGCAGTGTGCTGGGAACAGAATGTCTGTCACTAGCTTGTGCTGCTCTCAGCAAGGGGGGCATAACCTATGTGACAGGTTCTCTTTAAATCGAACTAAAATGGACAAGTGAATTCTGATAGGACATGGTCAAATTATGGGGGCTCCAATAGTATAACGTTCCTTGTTACCACAAATGGAGAATGGAAATCTCCATAAGATAAAAGGCAGGTGGATTTCCTATTTACGTCCAGAAAAGTATGTAAAAAACTTAGAACGTAGTGAAATGACAAAGTCATAGATATTTCACTGGGTTACAGAAAGGGCTATGACTTGTAGTTCACAGCCATACACGTAGCTATGCAAAAAAATCTAAGCAATGCTGAGAGCTACTGATAATGCCTGAACAAGATTACGTACATTATTCATTCTATTTAACACAATAATGAGAAAATCAATTGCAATCTGGGTGGATATGCCTGGCTGGATCCTCATACAGGATTCCTAATGAAACAATATAAAGTTTTCCATTAATACAAAGCTTAAAAGTAAAAAGATTACAAGAAACATCCACTAAGTCACAGATTTTATATCGGACGTGCATATGAAGCTTCAATATATTAGGAGATGGTATTAGAAACCACTCTCTCGATCACCATGTTTGTAAGGAGGGTCAATTTGGGTAGCAAGATACTTATACTCTGTGTCTAGGGGTATTGAGGGGTTGTTGCCAAACCATGGCAAGAGCAAAAACTACCATTCTAATGTAACACAGAAGACTGTTAAAAATAGCACTTGGAGGCACTGACTGGGCAGGATAACGTTACATATGACAGGAATCTTCCTGCTGTTTTATTGTCTCTATATTACATCACATGAGGCCATTGCTGTGCAACCACTTCAAACAGGGCAGATACTGTGCAGTCTGAGCTGGTTTACAGTAGAGTGGTAATTGCAATCCTCTCTATCGAGCTTTCTGGGTTTGGAAGCATAGCACAGATTATATTGTTCTGTAGAAAGTGACTGTGTCTGGTAATCTGCTAATCTAGTCCAAATTATCTAGAGCCCTAGTATTTCCTGTGCTACTGTACCTAGTCTTACTCTTTGTGAGTTTGTAGTCCTTGTGTATCTTTTTGGTCAGAGTGTGGTTTGTTCTGGCAGGCTTTGGTTTCTAGAGTTCACTTGCTTGTAGAGCACAGATATCAGGATTTTACATGAAATAGCTTTCCTCCATATTTTTTGTAGGGGCCACTTATATACTTAATAAAATAAATTATTTCTCCCCGAAGCCGTCTTTTCTCAAGACTAAAAAAGCTTCATTCTTTTAACTTCTCTTCATAACTAAGATGCTCCATTTACCTTATTAGTTTGGTTGCTCGTCTTTGCATGGTCTCTAGCTCCAGTAAATCCTTTCTATAAACTGGAGCCCAGAACTGAACAGCATATTCCAGATTAAGTCACACCCATGCTTCATACAGCAGTAATATTACACCCCTGACCCGCAAGTCCATGCTTCTTTTAACCCCTTTCTGACATCTGATGTACTGGTACAGCATAATGCTGGTAAGGGAGTATGACCCTGGCTTACCCGCTCCATATGCGGCAGATGCTGGCTGATTAATACAGCCGACATCCGCCACTAACAACAGACATCAGAGACTGTTCTGTTCCCTGCATTTTAACCATGTAGATACTGCAGCACTGTTCCTCCCCCAGATCGCCTCCCCGCAACAAGATTGCAGGGTGCTAATTGGTTACCATGGCAGCTAGAAGCCTAACGAAGGATTCCATAGCTGCTATGTAATGGCTTCTATTTCTTCCTGGTGGGAAATAATAAAACCGCTATCTTGGTAGAAGGGTGTACAAGCACTCATACCAGCTAGTGGTCAAGTACCGTAGAGGGACTGTATGTTATAAGCAAAAAAAATAAAAAATGTAAAAGTATAAAAAAAAGATCAAAAGTTCAAAATACCATCCTTTTGCTATTTTACAAATAAAATAAAAAAAAATAAAAAAAAGTTTCACATAATTGGTATCGCCGCATCTGTAAAATCAAGTCTATGAAAATATATCACTTATCCCTTATGCAGAACACCATAGAAGAAACTGGATTTTTGTTACATATCTGTAAAATCCATTTCTTGCTCTGTTCACTGGGCGACACAGCAGACAGTGGGTATATACTGCTACCACTAAGAGGCGACACTAGGAAAAAAAAAAAAAAAAAGGTGAAAGCTCCACCCAGCAGCAGACACTGAGCTAATTCGGTTTGTCAAAAAGCAGTTGGAGCGACTAGTAGAAGCTAACAGAAGGGAAAAACAAATTCATGGCAAAACACTGCGGATGGGTGAAAATTGAGGAGTGGAACCTACACAAAGAAGACCAGCAGAAGCACAAAAAGGATAAACTGGGTGGGAGTTGTGTCCAACAATGAATTAGATGAGAAAATGTTTTCTCGCTTGCATCACTAGGGAACACAGAATTGACCTTGGGATGTCCTAAAGCAGTCTACTGAGGAGGAAACAAGAAAACCTAGGACAATTGGTAACTAAGGCATGTGCCTGTAGAACCCTGCAAGCAAGCCAAACATAACAGGATGCAAATGTGCACCCTGTGTAACAAAAGAAGACAAGTGGAGAAGAGAAGTTAGCTGCCAAACACACCTGCAGAGCAGAGGCTTGATGGCACAGTGGGCAAGGAGCTACCACAGATAACGGTGGAAGAGACGCCCAAGTCAAGAAAGGGGGAGATCCTCTTATGTTGCATGGTGTAAAGGATGCCATCCAGAACAAAGACAAAACCATTCTGGAGAAAAGGAAGGGTGTGAACCCCCAATGTATAATGTAGAGAGCTAGTCCCAGCTCCTTCCATCATAGGTAAGAGGGAGGAGAATGGAGAGGATAATGAGGCTGCATAGTATAGACATAAGAATGACAAGACCGATGGCTCCAAGACGAGGATGTAACCAGAAGAAGTGAATGAATACAGAAAGACTAGGCAGTCCCTGGAAAACAAAAACTCTTGAGACACTGGTTCATGGGAGAGAACATGGCGGAACACGCCTGCCACGCCCACAACAAGGTCTTGCTTTGATCCAACTTAAAATCCTGGGTGAAGAGGTGGGGAAGAGGCAGGAACAAGGATGAAAATAGAACAAAGCCAAGAAATACTCAGAACATGGCATGAGCCAAAGTGTGAAGTACTGCCCAATACGAAAAAAAACAAACCACAAAGACTCCACTTGGAATAAAGTAGACGGAGAAAATCTACTCAGGATAAATGACCCTGGATATACCAAAATAATTACAAAACACCAAACCACAGAAGTGGTATAAATCCTAGGAAAGATAACTAAAACTTAACTTTTATTAATTTACATTAGATACAAAAAATACAAAAAATATAAACTAACCTACCAAAAAGGCTATCCCTACCACTTAAATACTGCCTAACCAGAATTAATGGAGAAATCGCCCTGATAAGGGCGTCCCCAAACACGTGCCTCCTACACCTAACCCTACAAACTTCAACTAAACAAGGTACTAATTAGAAAAATAATATACTCCTATAGTACTAAATATTAGATATACTCAATCCCATCAAACATCATGGGACAATAAATGCTGGATGAGAGAATATAAGATGTATGACAGACACAATAGCCCCTGTAATCCTACAGGTACAAAAGATATGCTGAATACATTAACCATACACAAAAAATTGCTTGAGGTACAACCATAGGTATCAAATACATTTCAAATACAAAATATAGTCGATCCCATCAAATATCATAGGGCAATAGATGCTGGATGGAACAAATTGTCAGGCGTATACCGGACACAATAGCCCCTGTAATCCTACAAGAGCAAAAAAATATGCTAGATACAATATCCATACACAACAATATATTGGAGGTCCAACCCTGAACATCCAATACCTTCTGACGCGTTTCCCCTCAAGGATATCTGAGGTTCATCAGGGAAAAGAAAATGTACAGAAAAACCCAAAAATTTGACACATATAGCAGTTATGATAAACTCACGACCCCGATGATATGGTACATAGAGTGATGAAAGGCAGAGTCCTAGGATAATGTCAGCAGGATCTCTGTGTCCACTGGTATAGAAGGACAGTCAAATGGTGGTAGACAAGTGAGCAAGACACAGGAAAAGATTTAAATAGAAGCCCCTAATTGACAATGATATACAGATGTCCATTATCATAGGTAAACAAACAAGCATGTGTTTCCAGCGTCTCAAAGGATTGTCTGCGCAAGTGCCGCCGGAAAAATTGCGAGATTAAGCCGCCATGGCAACCATATGAAGCACACAGCAGCCAGGAAACAGCGCACGGACAACACTTGAGGCCGTGCGTACAAAGTGTATACACTGCGCATGCGCGCGGGAAGAATCCCGCAATGTGCAAGATTAAACAAGACAAATAGAAAGTAAAGTGTTGCCATGACCACCCAGGCGTGCACATACCCATCTAGAAGCTAGGAATACCAAATAAACATTAGATACTATATGGTAAACTGCAATAATCCCCCGTAAATAGAGGGATATTTGATGGTATAGTAAAGGCTGATATATTTAAAGATACAGGCATACTAAAATGACATGCCTGTATATAGACATTTTGATATTACCTATGTCTGTGATATTGCCTATGAAAGACTAAAGAGCATCTGCAAAGAAAGGGGGAATTTAAATATTAAGATTATAACTGTGTCCTCACAAAAAATACCATTTAACAGATAAAAAAAAAAAAAAAAAATTACACATATTTAATAAATGATATATAATATAGAACAATATTTCAATAAACTACCGGACCAATACTAAATAAATGAAGTAAATGATAAATAGTCGTTGAGACCTTCCGGTTTAAGAGTCTTCAGAAGGTAGATCCAACGTGCTTCACGCTGGAGTAATTTGCGGTCGAAGTCTCCCCCTCTCACTGATGATTTTACAACCTCAACAATTGAAAAAGACAATGCTAAAGGGTTAGTCCTATGTAAGGAATTCATGTGGCGTGCCACCGAAGTGTCACGTTGATGGTTTATATCTCCTACATGTTCCAAAATGCGGCGTCTAAATTCACGTTTGGTCTTTCCAATATACATAAGTGGACAACTACATGAACACTGATAGATTATGCCCTTGCTTTTGCAATTAGCATAATCTAGCATATCAAAACTACGCCCTGATGAAATGCATCTGAAACTCTTTGAGACATTAATGAAGGAACAAGCCTTGCAACCACCACATCTGAAAGTACCCACAGTCTTTGATGACAACCAAGTTGTTTGAGACCTAGGAGATGAAAAGTGGCTATGTACCAACGTATCTCCAATACTCTTGCCCTTTCTAAAGGTGATGCTTGGACGTGGTTCAATAAATTCTGAGATATCTGAATCGCGCTTGAGGAGAGGCCAAAAGTTATTAATTAATTCACGAATCTGTGTTGCAGACTCATCGAAGGTTCCAATGATTCTCACAATGTCATGTGAAGGCTCCACCTCACGTTTTCTCAAGAAAGATTTTCTATCGTTATCACGGGCATAATTAAAGGCTTCTGAAAGGACCTTTTTAGGGTACCCCCGTTGCAGAAACCTTCTTTTTAGTGCATCTGCTTCTGATTTAAAAGTTCTCATATCAGTACAGTTCCTACGTATTCGGATGTACTGACCCTTGGGGATACCACGTTTTAACGAAATCGGGTGAGCACTTTCCCATCTCAATAGACTGTTACCAGCCGTGGTCTTACGGTGGGCTGTGGTATTAAGAGCACCATTGGCACCCTTAGTGATTTTCAAATCCAAGAAGATAAGTTCCGAAGAATCAATCTCATGGGTGAACCTCAGGCCTAAATCATTGATATTGAGATCACCCACAAAAGAACAAAATGAATCTTTAGATCCCGTCCAGAGTATAATGATGTCATCAATATATCTGCCCCAATACACCACGTTCTCCAATATATCTTGATATTTATCGGAAAAGACGACAGTACTCTCATTTCATCAGGGCGTAGTTTTGATATGCTAGATTATGCTAATTGCAAAAGCAAGGGCATAATCTATCAGTGTTCATGTAGTTGTCCATTTATGTATATTGGAAAGACCAAACGTGAATTTAGACGTCGCATTTTGGAACATGTAGGAGATATAAACCATCAACGTGACACTTCGGTGGCACGTCACATGAATTCCGTACATAGGACTAACCCCTTAGCATTGTCTTTTTCAATTGTTGAGGTTGTAAAATCATCAGTGAGAGGGGGAGACGTCGACCGCAAATTACTCCAGCGTGAAGCACGTTGGATCTACCTTCTGAAGTCTCTTAAACCAGAAGGTCTCAACGACTATTTATCATTTACTTCATTCATTTAGTATTGGTCCGGTAGTCTATTGAAATATTGTTGTATATCATATATCATTAATTAAATATATGTATTTCTTTATCTGTTAAATGGTATTTTTTGTGAGGACACAGTTATAATTTTAGTATTTGAATTCCCCCTTTTTTTTTTGCAGATGTTCTTTAGTCTTTAGTAGGCAATATTACAGACATAGGTAATATCAAAATGTCTATATACAGGCATGACATTTTAGTATGCCTGTATCTTTAAATATATCAGCTTTTATTTTACCATCAAATATCCCTCTATCTTCGGGGGATCATTGCAGTCTACTATATAGTATCTGTGGCTCATTTGGTATTCCTAGCCTCTAGATGGGTATGTGCACGCCTGGGTAGTCATGGCAACACTTACTTCCTATTTGTCTTGTTCAATCTTGCACATTGCGGGATTCTTCCCGCGCGCATGCGCAGTGTAGATACTTTGTACGCACGGCCTCAAGTGTTGTCCGTGCGCTGTTTCCTGGCTGCTGTGTGCCTCATATGGTTGCCATGGCGGCTTAATCTCGCGAGTTTTCCGGCGGCGCATGCGCAGACAATCCTTTGAGACGCTGGAAACACATGCTTGTTTGTTTACCTATGATAATGGACATCTGTATATCATTGTCAATTAGGGGTTACTATTTAAATCTTTTCCTGTGTCTTGCTCACTTGTCTACCACCATTTGACTGTCCTTCTATACCAGTGGACACAGAGATCCTGCTGACATTATCCTAGGACTCTGCCTTTCATCACTCTATGCACCATATCATCGGGGTCGTGAGTTTATCATAACTGCTATATGTGTCAAATTTTTGGGTTTTTCTGTACATTTTCTTTTCCTGATGAACCTCAGATATCCTTGAGGGGAAACGCGTCAGAAGGTATTGGATGTTCAGGGTTGGACCTCCAATATATTGTTGTGTATGGATATTGTATCTAGCATACTTTTTGCTCCTGTAGGATTACAGGGGCTATTGTGTCCGGTATACACCTGACAATTTTTTCCATCCAGCATCTATTGCCCTATGATATTTGATGGGATCGATTATATTTTGCATTTGAAATGTATTTGATACCTATGGTTGTACCTCAAGCAATTTTTTGTGTATGGTTAATGTATTCAGCATATCTTTTGTACCTGTAGGATTACAGGGGCTATTGTGTCTGTCATACATCTTATATTCTCTCATCCAGCATTTATTGTCCCATGATGTTTGATGGGATTGAGTATATCTAATATTTAGTACTATAGGAGTATATTATTTTTCTAATTAGTACCTTGTTTAGTTGAAGTTTGTAGGGTTAGGTGTAGGAGGCACGTGTTTGGGGACGCCCTTATCAGGGCGATTTCTCCATTAATTCTGGTTAGGCAGTATTTAAGTGGTAGGGATAGCCTTTTTGGTAGGTTAGTATATATTTTTTGTATCTAATGTAAATTAATAAAAGTTAAGTTTTAGTTATCTTTCCTAGGACTGCCCAATACGAGCCTGAAAAATTCCACTGAGAAAAAAATTCTGGCCATCAGACCTTTACGAGGAGGAGGGCGGTGGTAAGAACTGATGCCTAGCTCTCAACACACAGAAGGATCCCGGCTAACTCCGATAAGAGTAAAGAGGTATTAGAAAACTGAAGTCATAAGGGTGGTGACCACAGGGTAAACACGGGACTACCCAGCATTAGGAGTCCCCTAGACCGAAGGGGAAAATAGTGGCCCAACAGGAGAATGTAGTTCAACAAAAGAGAGCGAAATATACTGCCTAAAGAGGGAATCAATGCTGGAGAGGAGTTTTCAGAGATTGCCTCACTACCTGAACAAAGTAGGAATAATAGTAAGAGTAGAGTATATCCACCAGGCGGAGTGACCCATGGGAGATGCCTCAGGATTTGGAAGGGGGAGAATGCTGTCCAAGTGCCGCATGACCAGGATAATCTGCACTGAATGCTGCTATGACAACTGCCAGTGCCTATAAGGACCGAGTCAAAACACTCAAAATTTAGGGAGCGGTGGGAAAACCCAGACCTGAGAAAACAGGGACAATGATTCTCTAGGAAGACAATCCCCAGTGCCAAACTAGGAAGAAAGACCTGACAGAAATAGTCTGAAGGCCTCAAAAGGACAAGCCCGCATAGTCGGCTAAGGGTCTTAAAGCATATCCCCTGTGAAAGGAGACTGGACCAAGTGTCCTGAATATAAGAGAGCCTGACAAAGCCAAACATGCCTGGGTGAAGACAGGACAAAAACAAAACGTGAGACCTGTGAACACAAACTCCAAAGGAGAAGAGCATGGGCACCAAAGGAAGCATGGCTAGGAACCTGGCCCCTTCTTGTTGCAGAGAAGCCCCGACTCAGGTATAGATTAATGTATGTCTAAAGTTGATGGACGGGTTTATTCTCAGGGCCGGTTCACACGGCTTATTCAAGCCGTAATTGCGGGACGGATTTCGCCCGCAATTACGGTTTGAATAAGGGGCGGGTGCGCTGCCCACCGGCCTCATAGATATGCATTATCCACGGCACCGAGCGGGGAGGAGAGATGAGACCGGTGGCTTACCATCATGCCTGGGCTGGAGTCCCGCCGTATGGCAGCGCAGTACGGCGCGCAATACGGCTGCAATCCATCCCAGAAATAAGCCGTGTGAAAGGCCCCTAAGAAGGAATTGTTTGGAACAGAGACCAGGACCTAGTGGGTATCCTGGGCTGCAGAGGTAGGAACGGTCTCCCATGACATGAAGATATCTCATAACAATGAGACCTTATCATAAGCAAGGCTGATGGTGCCAACTTCCAGGGAAGGGAATGGCAATATAGTGCGGGGCAGGAATGTCAGGCCTGAATCCTTTTGTCTGATCTGTCGAGAGGGAGGCCTCCTCACATTTCATGAAGATACAAGGGCAACTTGGTCAGGACCTAGAAAGCTGCCCATCCTGATGGAAAGACTATGTCTAACCCGGCCTCAAAAAGAGCAGATTGGAAGAAGACAAAAACTGCCAGACAGTGATAGAAGAACAAATGGATGTAGCCTAATATATGGGAACTGGAGCCAGTAACGCCAATGTCCAGCTAACCAGTAAACAGCAAGCACCACCTGGCAAAGGTGAGGACTTTGCAGGGGCATGCTATCATACTCAAGGAGAAAGGAGAGAAGAGCCGAAAGGCTGCTCTGAAACATGGCAAACCTCCACTTGGCAGGAGAAGGTAATGCACACTCAATGCAATGCGACATCCCTGTTAACAACAGGAAATGGTAGATTTAAGAGAAGTAATAGAAAGTTTTCACCTCTAGAAAAAGAGAAAATCTTCGAATATGATTACTCTGTCCATGGAGGAGAGTAAGGCAATGTTCACACGGCTTATTGCCGACATAATGGGGGGGATGGATTTCGACCCGCAATTACGCCGGCAGCCGTGCAGCGGGGCGGGGCGGGGGGCGGCAGCTCGCCGGCCCCATAGACACTCATTATTCACGGCGCGTACACACCGTAAATAATGTGCATGTCACTTTCTCCCCCTCGGCGGATTCGCCGAGCGGGGAGGAGAGACGGAATCCATAGTTCTCTATGAGAACTGGGGATTACCGTAATGACTGGGACAGATTCCAGCCGTATTGCAGTGCAAATCCGGCGCGCAGTACGGCTGCAATCCGTCCCAGAATAAGCCGTGTGAACGAGGCCTAAGAGAAAAGCTATTGCACCACAACCTAAAATATGTTGTATAGAAAATAACAGAAAAGACACACAACACAATTACTGCCACATTACTCCTTATTTGGAAGAGTACATGGAAATTACAGGTAGATCCTACAGTAAAAGAGAGGAGCCTGTATGACGCATTCTTGTCTTAAGGAAAAGGGTAATGTAAAATCATGCATGCAATACAAGTACGCCTCCCAGTGAAAGAGCTTGAGCTGCATTGTTCCTATACACACTTGCAGCCTGAGTAGCCACTGTACAGTATTGTAATATACTCACGTGTCCAGCATCTATGGGAACATGCACGCTCACCCATTCGGTACCTTGCGTATACCAGAAAAACTCCCTTCTGTCATTGCAGGAAATCGGACCGGCGGGAATGAAGTGCAAGCCAGAGTCTGCGGTGTTTCTAGCGCCCTCCGGGGATTTACGACTACAGTGGCGAGCATAATAAATAAAACCCCTGAATGGTGAGGAGAAAGATCTCCATCACCACCTGCAAGAGAAAGAACGAAAACTAAAAAATGCAGCAGACCTGCACACACAGCAAGTCATGTCTGCCTTCTACAGACACTAGGCCAAAACTGATTAGCTCAGTGTCTGCAATATAGGATGCTGGAATATAGGATGCTGGGAGGCGCTTTTGCCTCCAACTGATAGCAACCTAAATCCAATGTCTTCTGTGTCCCCCATTAATACAAATGATTAAAAAAATCAGTTTTTGGGTCATTTCACGTCGCCTAAGAATTGGAACAAAAAGAAATACAAAAAAAACTTGCATGTACTCCTAAATTATACAGATAAAAAACACTACACTTCAGCCCGCAAAAATGCACCCTCAATCAGGTACATAGGTTAAAAGTTATTGGTCATAAAAAAAATGGCGCTGCAACGCAAAGTAAAGCAATGTTTTGATTTTTTATTTTTATTTTTTTAAATACTAAGACATAACAAAAACCCTACATATTTGGTATCACTGAAATTGTACCAAACTGCAGAATACAAATACATAATTTATACCAAAGAGTGAAAGTCATAAAAACAAAACCCCCGCAAACATGGCACAAGTATGTTTTTTTCACATTTCACCTGACTTAGAATTTTCTTTCAGTTTCCAAGTACATTATATGGTACAATCAATAGCAGCATTAAAAAGTACATCTTATCTTGCAAAAAACAATGTATGTAGATAGAAAAAAAATGTATGGCTTTAAAAAGATGGGGAGAAAAAAAATGAATTGCCATATTATTATGACCACAAGGCAGGAAAGGGTTAATATAAGCCAATATCCTGTTGGCCTTAGAGGCATCTGATTGACACTAAATGCAGTTATGTAATCTATGACCTACAAGTAGATGGACATTGCATTCTCCAGAAAAAGAATAGGTGTATGTGTTCGAGTGCAGCCTTGTGTATATGAAGAAAGCGGTGGCCAAAGCCTGGAAAAATTAGCAAAAGCTTATCTCCTGTTGGAAAAATGAACTGTGCCTGTTAAAAATCCCACATGTCTAATCCCCAATTGCCTCAAAACCCACAGTTGGAAAAGCAAGCTGGGAGACCACCATACACATCAAAAATTATGAGGTTGGCCAACATTTATCTAATGTGAATGGCCACCTTAACCACTTGCAGACTACCCACAGATCATAAACCTCTTTGTGGTCCACAAGCAACTCTGCATGGACGTTCCTGAAACATCATTATGGAGTCTGCAAGTGGAGACATCACGTGGGCTCAGAAGCAGAGCCTGCACGATCAGAGCATGGAACAATCTGTATACGAGGGGCTGCTGATAAGTCTTTGGCGTTGTGTTCTTTTTTGTCTATGGTAATGAATGTTACATCACATGAAAGCCTTACGTGTCTAATATATGTTTTCAAAATTTTGTGTTTGTAGCTTATGGCAACAGTGATCTAGGCACGTGGAAAAAACAAAATGGCGGAGTCTAAGGCGATATTCACAGCAAATGAGAACAAAGGAGTGATAAAATTCTTGTTTCTGCAAGGAAAGTCCGCGCAGAATATTCATGGTGATATGTCACAGACATTGGGGGATTAATGGCCTTCATATTGTACAGTTAAGAAAGGAGTTGCCAAATTTAAAACGGGCCACTTCAGCACCAACGATGAGGAACGTTCTGGACGACAGTGGGTGGTTGTTTTTTCCGGAGATGGTCGCTGCTGTGCACAACCTCACACTGGAGAATCGGCAAATTTCAGTTAAAGGAATAGCAGACATCATGGGGATTTCTTGTGAACGTGTTTGTGTCATTATCCATGAACATTTGAACATGAAGAAGCTATCAGCAAAGTGGGTCCCCAAATGTTTGACGACAGATCAGAAAAGCTGAAAGTGAAAACTTCCCGATCCATTTGTCAGCGATTCTGAACTGATAAGAACTTCCTGGATTGACTGGTCAGTATGGATGAGACCTGGATTTTTTTGTATGACCCTGAAACCAAGGAGCAGTCAAAAGATTGGAGGCACATTGGTTCTCCTAATCCAAAGAAGTTCAGGGTGCAAAAATCAGTTACTAAGGTAATGGCATCTGTGTTATGGGATAAGGAGGGCGTGCTGCTAGTGGACTATCTTTAAAATGGTTCCACCATCAATGCAAGGTATTAAATTGAACTTTTGGACCAATTGAAGGCCAAAAGGCACGTCAAGCTGTCCAAAGGAATCTTGTTTCTGCAAGACAATACCTCCGCTCACACTGCACAAGCGACCACAGCAAAACTGGTGGAGCTAGGCTTCCAGCTGGTTGACCACCCACCTAATTCACCAGCTCTAGCTCCCTCCGACTATCTGTTTCCAAACCTGAAGAAACACCTCAAATACCAAATTTCACACCATTTCTGATGCCATGGCTGCTACGGATGACTGGTTTGAGGCACAACCAAAATCATTCTTTTTGCAAGGCTTACAGAACTTGGAATACCGAAGTTAGAATTGTGTTGACATCAGTAGAGAGTATGTGGAATAAATGTAAAGTTTCATCTTTCTATCTCGTTTCTTTCTAGGTAAAGTCAAAGACTTATCAGCAGTCCCTCGTATTACAGAGTTTATTCTGGTTGCAGTGATTACCCCTTAGATGCTTCTGTCAATTGCGAATGCACATCTAAGGAAAAAAAACACATGGAGGGACCTCCCTCTGTTTCTATCGACACCCTGTTGCGTGATTCCAGGGAGGCAATGGATTCCATGGCAAATCAGAAGCCTTACATAGGCTTCTGGGTCGTCTGTGACATCACCATGACAGTTACAATGCATAGCGGTACAATACAGTACTGCTATGTATTGCATCAGTGATCAAAAATCACACACAAAAAATGAAGCAGAACACGCACACCGCCCTTTCCCCCCTACAAATGCCAATTGTCCCAAAAAAGATAAAACATTTTTTTAAAAGTGCAAATATTTGGTATTGCCACATGTCTAATGACCTATACTTCAGTCATGTTATTTAACATGCAAAATAAAACGTCGTTAAAAAAATAAAACGTCACGTCAGCTCCTCCCGGGAAAAAAAATAAAACCATACACTGCTCTATCTACGTAAAATTAAAAAAAAGTTATGGCCATCAGAAGATAGCGATACATAAACATTGTTTTACACTAAAAAAAAAAAAAAAAAAAAAGTGTTTTATAAAATGCTACAACATAAAAATAATGAAGTGAATTGGGTATTGGTGTGATCATATCACCCAGCAGAGTAAACCTAACATATCATGTATACTGCATGGTGAACGCTGTAAAAATAAAGATAAAACACACTAGCAGGACTGCTGTATTTTCTTCATCTTGCCAAGCAACGAATTAAAAGGCAATCAAAGAGCCGTGTCCCCCCAAAATGCTACCAATAAAAATATTATTCCCCCAAAAAGTCCCCACACAGCTCCGTATAGAGAAAAATGTATGGCTCTCAGACTAAGGCGATGCAAAAACAGGTTTACTTTTTTTCAATGAAAGCTTTTTTATTGTGTAAAAGCAGTAAATAAAAAATATAAATTGGGTTTTGCTGTAATTGTATGAGGTAAAGCAACATACGATTCATACCACACGGTCACTGCTGTAATTAAAAAAAACCAAAAAAAAACCTACCGGGATTGCTGTATTTTGTTCATACTGCCTTTCAAACACAATAAAAAGTGATCAAAGTGGGGCGTGGCCTGCTATGTGAGGAGAGCAGTCGCACGTCTTGTGAGCTCCCGGCAGGACTCAACAAAATCGCAGCGAGGACAGTGTGGACGACTTGCAAATGAGCCCCAAGCGCCAAAAACGGGTGCCCAAGACCCCCAAGATTCCGTCCATGGGTGACATACCCATCTCAAATTATTTCTCACCGCTGCAGGACCTCGGAGAAGATGATCCTCCTTCCCGTGCCCCGGGAGTTGCGGCGCCATCTTCCCCGCCCCCTGAAAGCCAGGAGGAGAACAACAGCCGCGCCAGTCACCCTGCAGGGAGAGGAGGCGAGACATCTCCGGCGGTGTGCGGGGACTCTGCTGCGCTTCCCCCGAGGTCTTCAGCTACCGGACTCTCATCTCTACAGGGTGGAGAGGAGAACTCCCCCTGAGGACGCCGCAGCTTCGCCGTCGGGCACTCTGAGCCCGTGGAGGTACCGCAGGGACTCAGCTGCCAGGGATTTTATCCCGCTCTGTCCACTCCTCCCGCAGTAGTGGTGGGATGCTCAGCCTGGGGCTCTGACGAGGCAACGCGGGGAAGCCCTGTGCTCGCAGCCCACGGAGAGGGGCCTTCTCCGGCAGTGACGCCTGCCATTTTTTGTGACCACGCTGGCGCCCGGCCGCCATCTTGGCAGCAGCAGCTCTCAGGGCGCGCAGGCCGCACGCAGCCCCAAGACAGCCCTGTACGGCCCCTACTACCTGCCGCCCAAGTAATACAATCCTCAGGGAGTGTGGCCCAGGTTCCTCCCTCTGGCCCCATGACACAAGAGACATTGGGATACGGCTTAAGAGCGGACCAGAGTCAGAAGATGAACTGCTCTAATAACTGGGCTGCAGAAAGCCCCATCCCAGACCTCACAGAGGATGATGGGATCCCCGCACCAACCCTGCTGAGCCCGAGAGAATAGACAGTGACCTGTAAAAGACTGCCCCCTGCTTGCCTTACTTGAGCCCATCCGCAAGGCAGAGCCATGAGATGAATGATTTTGAGGCTCCAAGATTCCATGACCATCACCTGGTGGGGAATCCGTCCACACAATACAGTTTCATGGCTGGGTCCACGTACAGCCCCTCCACGGGCCCTGCGCCCGTCCACTCCGTCACAGACGTACAGTGGCTGCAGAATCCCCAGCCACGGATCCCACCGACAGCAAAGACTCCCGGTCCCGACCCGTACACGGGCTGAGGAGAAGGGGACACCTTCTTACTCTAACCCGCATCAATCATATAGCCGTATAGACTATATCTTTCTACAACACTCTCTTCTCTCGTGTGCGGTTGATGCTAGGATTGACGTTCGGATTCACTCAGACCATGCCCCGCTGCACTGTGTGTTGGATCTCCCACACTATCTGCGCCCCCCCGTTTGCTTGGAGATTAAATGAGTCTCTCCTACAGGACGCTTTGTGCCTCCAGGAACTCCAGAAAGGGATTCAGGAGTTCCAAAGCAATCACAGCAAGGACAGTACAACTCCACAAACCCAATGGGGAGCGCTGAAATGTGTTCCGAGAGGTATATTAATTAAGCATGGGGCCCGTTTAAAACGGGAGGCGGCTGCTAAACTCCGGTCGTTGCTGACGCAACTTCATGAAGCGGAATTAGCCCACAAAGCGTCTGGGTCGGACTCTGACCTTAGACTTTTGAATCAGTTGAGACATGGAGTTCTTTCACTGATGGAACGGAAGCATAAGCGGTACCGCCAATTTAGAGAAGCTGTGTTCTATGAGTGGAGCAATAAACCGGGCAGATATCTGGCGCGCGCATTACGAGAGAAGAGAGCCTCCCTGTTCATCCCTCAAGTCAAACACCCGGACGGTCAGATGGCACACTTAGAGTACATACTGTCTGTCTTCCATAAATTCTACTCTGACCTCTACAACTTACCCAAGCCGCCTGACAGCGCTCAGCTGGCAGAACATCCCGCCACCCTTAAGGTCTATGTGCAGCAAACGGCACTACCCCCTCTTCCCGTAGATCTATAAGAGGTTCCATTTTGGCCCTCTTTCTCTCTCTCTCACCCTTCTAAGCCTTACAGTGCAAGTATTAAAATGCACTCCCTTGTTCCATCTTTGACGAGTATAACTTGGGCTGAGTAAGCCTTACAGCTTATTTATTTATTCCGGTGCTTTCTGTTACAGAACTAATCCAATCATGCAGGGGGTAATACCCCTCTGTCTTGCCTTACTGTCTCCCCATGTTGATTACAGTAATAAAGCCTCTTCTGAATGGGAAAGGGAGGGGAAAAAAAAAAACACTGTGGGAAATCCCTTCACCCTCATAGTTATGTTGAAATTCATCTGGGGTTTGACGACGCTATTTATCTTGCTATTGCACTGAGTGAATTATTAAGTGCTTTACCTTATGCCTAAACTACAGGTTGAGCTTATTGCTCTGTTACAGTTTAACATAACGTGTCAGATCTCATTGCCCTGTCTTTTATCATCACTTTTGATTAATTTCATTATTTGAGACCCTGCAGGTCTCTTCACTATGTTTTGTATGTTGTTACGACTTATCTAACTTTTATCAATAAAGCTTCTTTGAATGAGAAAAAAAAAAGTGATCAAAGTGTCATATGAATCACATAATGGTACCAAAAAAGTCAACTAACCCTGCAAAAAAACAAGCCCTTAATCAGCTCTGTATAGAGAAAAATATAACGGTTACAATTGTCAGACTATAGCGACATAAAAATGCAATTTTTTACAAAAGCATTTCTATTGTGTAAATCTAGTAAAACATAAAAACTATATAAAATTGCTATTGGTGTAAGGCCATGTTCACACGGCGTTTTTGGACGAGGTCCAAACCACATCAAAACCTCGCCTGAAACACGCTTCTTCAGACGAGGTTTTTGACGAGGCTTTGATCAGGTTTTGGATCAGATTTTTGACGAGGTTTTCACCCATACAAATGGTCAGGACAAAAACGCGGCGAAAACGCGACAAAACCGCGCTAAAAACCGTGACAAAAACTGCGCCTGAACCACACCTACAGCGCGCTTCAAGAATTGACATGACACTTCTTTTTCATTGCTTCTAAAGAAGCGTGTAAAAATCTCGTCGTGCGTGAACTACAACGAGGTTTTACATAGAAATCAATTAACTGGGGGCGTTTTGGATGAGGTTTTGGGCAAGGAAACGCTCTGAAAACCTTGTCCAAAAACGCTGTGTGAACATGCCCTAATTGTACCGACCCGCATAGTAAAATTATTGTCATTTATACCGCACGCTACAAAAATGAACACTCCCCCTTTCCTCTCCCCTCCCAAAAAGAAAGAAAAATGTGAAATTTGTGGTGGAGAGGGGAGTTCCATTTTCAAAGTTCAATGCTTAAAAAAAAAAAAAAAAAAAAAAAAAAAAAATTAAAAACCTGTCGGCCTGAAACGCACATTACACCCCTAGATTAGATCTGTCACCACAATTTGATTCCAAATTGGGCTGACTTCTGGAAGGTTTCATCTGTTCTGATACTTTGGGGGCTTTCTGCGTTCCAGAAGTCAAATCGTCTTCTAACCCGGCTTTATGGTAGAGCAGATCTCTATCTATATTATTTCTGTTTTTCAGTAAATCAATGTCATAAAAAAACCTTGCTGATACATGATTGAAATGTCTTCCTTATAATATTACCTCTGCTTTCCTCTCCTTTGTTTCCCAGAGTCTTGCGGTTGATTTTGTTTGTGCTGACGAGCTTCTTCCAGTTGAGCTTTGAGTTTTGCAGCCAGCTCCTGTAAGGCAGAGCACAGTATATTAGGCCAGTATAAAGGGGCTCTAAATAAAAACAGTTAACATCTACATAATTTAGCATGCTTATATAATTGTTATATAATTTTTGCAAATAATCCACTACTCTGAGTAGCTACCAATACCAGGGAGATTATTTAAAAGTTTTTTTTATTGTTTTTATTTTTTTTTTTATAGCCATATGAAAAATAAAAATCTCCAAAAACATTAAACACTACTTAAACAACAGACCATTTTCTGATGACACATTCCAATTAAAAAAAAAAATGTGGAAAGAGCTAGATACACCATGGTATGGGCAAGAACATGGGTGGCCAAACGGGGCCAATTTAGCTTGAGAAAAAGATTTACAATAGGTGTGGTCAATATGAAGATCAGGTACAAAGCATCAAGTGACATCCATTCCATGTGAAGGAAAGACATATTAGACTTCAACGTAGGGAGGGACTCTTTGCAGTAAGGGCACGTCCACAGGAATAAAGGACAAAATACTCGTCGGATTCAGAATCCTAGAACTTGGTCACCCAAAAAGTATTTGAACAGTATTTTACATAAGAACCTGAAAATTTTTAACTCGGTATTAGTTTGTTGGCACGGATTCAGGAAATGTCTACACACCAGTGGTGTCTGGTCGGATAGTTGGCAGACTCAGTATTTAGAATCTGCGGTTTTTAGTGCAAACCCATGCCAAAAAACACAGTACAGCGATGCTAAAATACTGTGAGATATTGGACGGTATTTTAACATTAGCTGTGTAGACATGGCCTTAGGGTTCAGTTTTTCAATAGTTTTTGCATCACAGAGCACTACTGAGTTTTTTGCCACGGATCTGCACCCAAATCCGCACCCCAAAAACCCCCACAAAGCTTTCTGCTCGTTTTTCATTCCATCACATCGACTTCAATAGTAAATTTGAAAAATTAGTCTTTTTTTTTTGTTTTGTTTTTTTAAACGCCGGTTTTCAAATTCCAACTCAGAGTGTTAAATCTGAGTTATGTGGATTACAACTCGGATTTTCAACTGAGGATAGTTTTACAGACTGTTTTTAAAATCTAAAATCAGCTTGAATCTCCTACTGGAAACGCTTGCCATGTAGACGGAGCCTAAGAGCGGTCAAACTATGGAATGTCCTACTGGGAAAAGTAGAAGTGGCCGATCCAAAGACTATTCAGAAAAGACTTAGGGCATGTTCACCTCGTCGAACCTCGCCGCAAACTCGCATCTCCCGACGCGGGTTTGGGGCGCGGGCTGGGGCGTTGTCTCGGTGCGGGTGGGGCGTGGTTCGGCCCAGCCGTGCACCACCCGCGGCAGCCCCGCGCGGTCGCCGCGCAGAGCACTCCCTGTCAAGAATTGACAGGAGAGTTCTCCACACACGCGTGTTTGGCCGCGGCCAAACCCATGGAGTGTGTATATTAACGCGGTTTCCCATGGGAAACCATGTTAATAAACTAGACGCGGCCAAATCCGTCGTGTGAACATGCCCTTAGGGCCACATGTATGGAGACGGTCTTGGTGTAAGGCTTTCTTTGCTGCCCACAGCAACCAATCAGAGAGCCCCTTTCATATAGTGCCCTGATAAAAAGAAAGGGGTGCACCAATTGGTTGCTATGGGCAGCAAAGAAAGTCTTAAACCTAGACCGTTTTCATACATATCCCCCTTAATGCGTATCTTATAACCAATGTCACAAAGGGGCAGACTGAATTTAGAAAAGAAGGTGTAATTGATTGAGCAAGGCTGAACTTGCTGGACTTAGGCCAGTAATTCAAAAGCCAGCAATTGAACTGGACCGACAGAGATTAAGTAGCTATAAAAGACAACACAAACGAATTTTTTGACCACGGACGTTAAGTTGCGAAAAAGTTGAATTGAAAATATGTTTTCATGTAACAACTAGAAACATGAATAAATAATTCAACAGACAAAAGTAAAAGCGAAGCGTAAAACCACAAGTAACTTCACTCTAGACACTGATTTATGCATATATCAGCAGGGGACTCGCGCTACCTTTCTCTGCCCCAGACACACCACCAATGGGTTTTCAAAAATTCGACTTAAGCTTATATTTTATCCTGTCTGTTACTAGGAGAGCTGTGCAAGCAGCAACATGCCGGCCAGTACAGCTCCCACTGCGGACGTCACTCAGCTTCCCTGCTGGATCGTAAATCTGCATATTATGCAGCCGCAAATTACTCTTAATTCCGGGGTACAGTAATATGAAAAAGGGGTTTAAATACACGAGACCAAAACAAGCATATTAACTAAAAAAGCGACCAACTAGTATAGAAGAAAAGCAGGTGCTGCCCATGAGGGCTTATAATCTACAAGACGAGGGGAAGGAGACAGAAGGTGAGGAAAGACGAGTCTCCCACTCCTGTTTCACCGCACTGTAGAAATCCTTTTAGCAATGTTGGTTGTTACCTGGGTTTTCAACAATTTAAAGGGAACCTGTCAGCTCGTACCATGGGAGCATGAAATCGCAGCAGTGTTCCCAAAAAACAGCCCATAGAATTGAGCGCTGTGCAGGGGTGTAGCTATAGGGGGTGCAGAGGTAAAAGTCGCTACTGGGCCCTGCAGCCTAAGGGGCCCAAAAGCCCTTCTGCCACATAAGGAGATACCAGCATTGTAAGTGGCACATGGAAGCTGGGGGGCCCATTTCACTTAATGCACTAGAGCCTAGGAGCTTCAAGTTACGCCTCTGGCGCTGTGGCTGGAGGTGTTGAGTCCAATGTGCAGCTTCTCCCCACCTGCTCAGCTTAACCGCCAGGCCTCTCCCCTGTTCACCTAGAGCATGTGTGCCAAACAGAAGGCCCACGAGCCAAATCCAGCCCACCACTCCATTCTATGTGGCCTGCAAGAGCTTAGACACAGGAAGCGGGGATGGACACAGAACTTGATTCTTCTCTTTCCCTGGAGGACGTAGCCAGTGCATGGCAATAGCACAAGGAGTGGACGCCATCTTGGTTTCAGAGTTCTGGCGTGCACATTCATAACACTCTTAGGCTATGTTCACACGCTTATTTCGGGATGTATTTGCAGACGTAATTACGTCCACAAATACATCCCGAAATACGTTTCAAATAATGAACAATTAGATTAGCATTGATTCCAATGTAAAATACGCTTCGTCGTTCACACATGATGTATTTTCGCCATGTAGATACGATCGAAAAATGTAGTCCCCTATCACTTATTGAGGTGTATTTCGTGACGTAAATCCCCATAGTAAAGATCGGGGAATGTAATTACGACGCAAAATACCTGCCACACTTTGTGACACGTATTTGAAACATGTGAACATAGCCTTACCAGCAACTCTGGAACTCCTGTTGAAATGAATGACGATTGGCACGCATGCACAGCCACCTCTGTTCTGCAGAGACTTTGGGGTCCCGTTCTCAAGATAGGTGCAGGTTCCAAAGGTGGGATATTCGTGGTATATCTTATCTGTCTGAGATGGGAATACCCCTTTAACACTGAATGTGGACACCCAAAATGGCAGACAGCAGCTGAACTATTCTTCTCTATTATGAAAGCTGTTATAATGTCGGCTTGGCAAGGAGGCTTTGGGTTTCTATTTAACCTTGACAACAATACAGTTAACAGAATGGCAAAAATAAATTAAAGATTTACGATCGTCCCGATTTGTTTTAAGCGTAACCATGCACAAAATATCTACACAACATTCTGAACGCTAAATAGATCTGTATAATATAAAAAGCATCATTGAAATTAATATACAAGGCGGCTAATCAATCTCCAGACAGTTAATTGATATTCTGCAATAATACAAAAAGATCTACTCATTACTGCCAAGTTTGTTATATAATTAAGCGATTAATTTTGCAGTTATGTGCGAATACCATAGCACACATTATTAGTTTATATTGCACCCTGGTGAGATTTTATTACTGCTGGAAATAACAACATTAATAAAAGTGCAGAGACTCAGGACAAACAGAGCCTTATTGAATAATTATCTGCAAAGCTCTTCTGCCCCCCAGTTATTGGGGACTCTTCCATAGGCACTGTATTTAAATAAAGTGTAACTCTCTCAACATAAGGGGAGAACAGCTCAGAAACCAATATTTCTGGTCTGATATTGTCACCACTGCTGAATTCTTGAAGCCATCAGTTTTTGGGGCACAGCACGGTCGGCCATATTAAAGGGGTTTTGCCACCATGAAATGTTGACGTGGGAACCTCCAAAATGGGTATTTAATCACTTTTCTAAATATATGTAATTACAAAAAGTGAAGCCTGTGAGAGCTACAGCATTTCTCAATCCCCCTTAGTTACCTCAAAGTTTCCACTAGACACGACCCAGGAGCTGACAGGCCGCGCTTGCCTGAAACACTTCTTATCTGATGACAGGCAAAATGAATGCGCTTTTAAGGCACCGGGTAGAAAGTGCAGTCTATCAGGCTGTGTCTTGCTGTATTGAGAATCCACCGTTGTACTGTTATTTCACTTAAGTTTTGAGACGCTCCCTTCTTCCTCACTCACCCCCTCCCTCTCAGCCCTGCAGCCTTCATGACTCAGCCTGATTTGTTGACATTCTCCCTGTGCTGATAAGAAGGTGAGTAAAGTCTTGGCAAATCCCCTTTAACTCTCAGTGATATTGTCACTTGGCCACCTAGAGAAACACACTGCTCCTTGAGTTCTGTTATCAGAAGACAGTGATAGGAAGTCCAATATTTTGATG